>JASSUY010020160.1:0-27619 GCA_032466535.1 Forpus xanthops
CTTACAGTAAAGAATTTCTTCCTCAGATCCAATATAAACTTTCCCTGTTTAAGTTTGAACCCGTTACCCCTTGTCCTCTCACTACAGTCCCTCATGAAGAGTCCCTCTCCAGCATGCCTATAGGCCCCCTTCAGAATCCAATCAATACTTTAATCTACATGTGGTTCATTTTTTACTTTCTTATCCAAAAGTATCACAATTTCTCCTTTAAGAAAGTTTTTGTTACCTCAAGAAAATTTATTGGCAGTTTGCAGTCTGAAGCTTGATTTCTAGATGTACCTTCTCATCAAAATGAAACTATGCTTCTACCACTATGCATTAAATTTGATGTCTCTGAGGAGTAAGTAAGGAGAACTCACTCAGGGAACAACATATTTGGCTGGTGCAATAATACTTATATGAAAGGTTTCATATTTTAATTCTTCACTTCAAAAAGAAAACTAAGAAACTGGATATTGGTAAATATAAGGAAAATTTATAAATGTTTAGTACACCTTCTCAGTGACTGCTTATTAAAACCAATCAAAGTAGTAACATTATGAGTGGCAATAATTAATAATAATCATTCAGTGGAGGAGCACAAGTAAGTCTTACTCCATCATTGATGCCTCTTTGGTCTCCAAAATATGGTCTGTCAGAATCCAAGGCATGGACATCTCAATGGGAAACTGGATTCTTCTACCCATGGTCAGCTCTAAGAAGAATTCCCTGAACCACAGCTGGGACAGATCACAGCATTGCTGCAGAGTTTCTTTTAGAATAAATAAGGAAGAATTATACTTCCAGAAATATATAAGGAACAACACAATTGTGATTCTGATGATGCAATGTGAAACACAAAAAGCAGGGGTGAGTCACTAGAGCTATATATAGGCCAAAACGTAAACCAAATTCAAAACACAAAGCGCATGACTTTTCCACAAAGTTCCAAAATCCTCGTTGGCACCCATAGTGGTGCCTTGTTACAGAAAATAGTGTGGAAGTGGACCAAACTACCAGTTAAACAGAAAAACTATGAACACCAGCAAAAGGGGATCTCAGCTGGGGGCTGAGAAAGCTGTACACTGAACTTTGGGAAACAGCCGGCAAAGGAGACAAAATTGTACCAGATCCACCAGTACCACCTGTCCCTCTGAAGGACTGAATCGCTCCACATGTTCCTGTTGGTTAGATGGACAGGAAATGACAGACACATGAAGGAGGGGTTAAAACAAAAAGTTCCTAAGGACATCGTAAAGGGCATGGAGGTGTGCTCCCACCCCTCCAGAAAATACCCAGCTCAAGCCTTCCTTTGCAGAAAGCTTGAGAACCAAAATGGGAATGAACTTTTTACTTTAAGATCTGCTGAAGACCTTTTTATAGCGCTGTTCCCCAGTACCATTATGACTGACATTAAGACACACCCCCTTCTCTGAGGGTAAAGGAGTCCAGTAGCGAAAAAAAAATGAAAGACAACACAGCATGGTGATGACAAAGACTAGATACATTCAATGTCAGTAAGTGAATTCTTTAGGACAGCATGTTTCCGATTACAATTAACTGAATAGTAAGAGTAGTGAAATGACATCAATTTTACCACAACAGAGAATTTGTTTCCTCTGTACTTAAAACAAATAACAATAAAAAAAAACAAAACACAAAACCTACTTCCTTTTTAAAATTTCAATGTGTATAGTCTTATCTGTCCCTTGTATAGAAATACATGCATAAAAAATAGAAAAGGGAAGTAACAATATGAAATTTGACACATTATAAACATACGTATAACAGTTAAAACAAAAACCCACCACAATACTGAATATCAGGTCTCAGAAAAAGTTTGGACAGACTAAGGCTTTTGATAAATAAACCCAAGGTAAGTTGTCTTAGGCAATCGGAAACATTTTCCAGGTCGTGTTAGAGGTGTTAGGACATGCTAAGCTGGACACCGATCATCTACATATCTTACCACTGAAATTTATCAAATGAGTGTAGAAGAAAGACTCGCGATGGAATTTTTCTATGTCCAATATGGTGGGCCCCTCAAGGCTACTTCTCAAGGTTTTCTTGGAACCACTTTTGTCAGCAATGAGGGACTCTAACATAGTTCTCACCATGTAAAGCTGTATCATTAAAGGAAACAATTACGGTGGAAAGGGGGGGAAAAAAGGAAAATACACATGGTACATTAGTTGAGCAACACTGAGAATTACTGTCAGTAAGCGACTGCTCCACTTCAAATTGAAAACTGGCACTGTGTGGGTAAAAGCCTTTCAGGCAAAAAGAACAGATGCCACGCTAGCCTACGCACCAGCACAAATGCCTACCCATGGCAAGGGGACCTCCACTGACACTTAGCAGCAGACCATTTGCAGTGGAACAGTTCACATCACCACAAAAAGTAAAAGTAATAAGTAATGTCTTACCACCAAAGTTTAAAAGAGGCGGATAGATGTAGGACTGCCTCAGAAACTTGTGTGTCACATGCAATAGCTTTTCCAATCCCAGAGACTTGAGCTGCTTCAACAGCTCAGCAGAGTTTAAGGACTCTGTCATAGTGCGAATCATGTAGAGCTAAAAACCAACAGACAGGGGCAGGCAGGGGAGAGAGAATCCGTTAATAAAAACACATGGGTAAATAAGGAAGGGGAAACAGAAACAGAGGAAATGTGTTAGTTTGTTAAAAATGAAAAGCAGCATAGCAAGCATGCAGAGGAGGACATATAGAAAGGCTTTTTCATTCAGAATAATCACTGCAATGCAGTGCTCCCTCAAGTGAAGGGAGAAGTCCCCATTCAATTCAGAGGATGCTCAAGAGAACCATTAACTTCTCAGATGATTTTGCAAAGATTTCCAAGTATTACCAATTCATATACAGCCATTTTAGAAGTGCATGAAACTGAGAAGAACCTATCTAAAATTAATTGACTTTACCTCCCTTCCTCCTGTCAGCTGAGACAGACAAGTGTGCCAGCACAAGAGCAGAAAAAGCAGACAGAACCATGTAATCTAAGCAGCCTATTGTAGCCAGTGAACAGAGCCTTTAAACATACCAAGCACGGGAGAAGCACACTGGTAGTGATATCTTTTTTCCCAGAGAATTGGAAATTAAATCATTTTTTTCCAATTCCCAAACCAAAAATCTTCATGAAACATGCCTTACCACAATTTAAGCAACTTTTTATTACCGAAGACTATTATCCATAATTGCTCTCTTCCCCATGGATTTGTAGGTATTAGAAGATTGTCTTTACAAACCACAGCTGCCTTCAATTTTTCACCTAAAGTGCTCAGTACCTCATATTCCCAGAAGACTTATATCAGACCATATATTCTCCAAACAAATCCACAAAGAAAATAAAAAAAAAGAGAATTACATGGAGGTAACAAGAATAGGCATCTAGGTATGGGATTTCAATGACTACCACAGAAAACACACCTGAAATACCTCTTGTTTTAGTGGCAGCAGCAGATTATATCGATTTTAGGGAGCAGTTTTGTCATTTATTACTGAACAGGAAGAGGGACCTTGTCAGAAGTCAAATAGTCTCCATATTTTACAGGCAATATTTGTATTTTAAACATTTTAAAACTGCACTGACATCTACTGAATAATGGGATTTAACAAAAAAAATCTACCAGCCATACCAGAGATGGGAGTCAGTCAAGAACTAATTCAAATAGTTCAAAACCATTATTAAAAAAGCAACTCATTATGAGCTCAACAAGAAAATACTTCTTCACTGGAAGTCAAATTAAAGAGACTGAACACTTGGAAAGATGCATCAGAGAGTGACAGCAACCCAGACAGAAGATTTTGGTTAAGTATACATAATTTTGTAAATACAAATCTAATCAGAGTAGATTTATAGCATTAAAAATAATAATAATTCATTTTTTAAATAGTTCAGGCCAGAGAGAAAACATTTCATGCAATAATTTTTGACAGCTATCATAACCATCAGACAGGAAAATACCTGAGTGCTGGAGGGTCCTACTGCACGCCTTGGGACTTTGATGTCAAAACCACTTTTGGGATCCTTCTCTCCCCTTAGAGCTGGGTCATTGAATGGCTCGTGACCCGCTTCCCAGTCACAGACTGTCTTTCTTATGGCCTGCAAAACACTGGACACAATTCACACTACTTCAGACCGATATGTATCCAAGTGCACTTGATTTAAGTCCTCTTCCACGAGCACAGAAACTTTGCAACAGCATTTGGGAGGTCAGGGTAACTCAGAGCAACCACAAATGATTTTGTCAACTACTTCAAGAATACTACATCCAGGAAACAATTGCCCCATACTGTTTATCAAAAAGGACAGTCCAAAGTCCTTCTCCTCTGTCAGAAGAAAGCTGATCTCTTAGATTGGTTCACCAGAGACAAATGTCGGTTGTCAAGAATTCACCTCTGGGAACCTCAGCAAGCACATCAAGCTATTTCATCCTTGTAAACCACAAAGCGCAGATTATTCCATCAAACCAAAGCAGGTTATTAACTAAACTAAAGAGACAATCCTGGCTGAAATGAAAAGCAGCAGTAGAATTCACGTTTCCAGCAGAAATCCAGAATTCATCTGGACTTCATACAAACAGCCGCATACTTCCAAAATGGACTCCAGGTATTTGTCAGAAACCTAACCAGCCACATCCTGTGGCATATTGAATGATGAAGCAAATGTCTCTTCCCATATTTGAGCAGGTGTGAAAGTAATACTTCTCTATTTCATGAACATCCCTGGGACAAAAAGACTCCCTGCAAACTTGATAATTTGGAGTGATTTGTTTATTTTTAGCTTATAATATTTTTGTGGCAGTCAGAGCATCTAGCAATAGCCAAAGACTTTCATCTCTAAGAGCTCTGCAATGAAACATGAGAGAAAACAAATGGTAAGTAAGTCAAGATTAAAAGCAACCAGTAAGGGAAAAAAAGTAAGATCATGAAATGCCATCGATCAGTGTTGGCAGACAGAGCACTTGGAAGAGAAGTGCAAGGCTAATAAGCCAAACCCAGCAGAAGCTGAGAAAGAGGGCAGGATGCTAAGAGAGCAGAGATAAGACTATGAGGTGGAATGTAAACTTGAAACACAAGGACAGGAAACATTGGAATCATAAAGAAGATGCACAGTAACGCCTTTATTAAAAATAATACTACTAATCTTACTTTCAATATTATAGTATTTGTCTTTCCTCTAAAATAAACTACAGGGAAGACAAGACTTGCTGTGGTAGTCCTAGTATAGTCATGTCGGCAACTATTAATTTTTTCCTTCAGACTTCTTCAACTTCCAATACACATTCAACTAAGCTAACTTTGAACACCAAACAGACTACTAGGGGAATACAGACTTAAAGAGGCAACATTGAACAGACATGCAGTTCTGCAACAAATTTAGGGGCAATAAGGTAGGAAAAGATGAAAACAAGAATGCTACCTCTGAATGACATTTTTCTTCTTTTTAATGGCTTGTCTTAGTGGCTCTCTAAGTGTGACCTGGGCAAAGTCCTGAAGAGCTGCATAAATGGTATGGCGAATGGCGTGATTAAAAACACTTTCCATCCTTCCCATCAGCACCTGAAGCCCTTTGATCATGGCTATCACCTGGAAAAAAAAGAAAAAAAGGAAATTTTTCTTATTTTCTTCGTATAATTGGTCAAAAAGCCCTTTTTTGCTTACAGAAAATGAGAAACGAGGAATTAACACGTTCCAAAAGATAAAGGATAGTTTTCCTGTGCTCCTCCTACATATTGGAGGAAAACATGGTCCTTCAGAGTCGACACAGGGCATGCTGTCTTCTTGCACTGAATATAGAAACTGAAAGAGAATGTTGTCCTTTGTACAGAATTCACCTTTGGAGAAGCCCTGTGAAAAAAGATTTCTCTTACCTCAACCAAAGCAAACTTCTCCTCGCTAGTATAATTGTATCTTGTTGCTCTTTCATACTCTTCCGCATTGTCAGGACAATCTT
Source organism: Forpus xanthops (assembly GCA_032466535.1). NCBI lineage: Eukaryota > Metazoa > Chordata > Aves > Psittaciformes > Psittacidae > Forpus > Forpus xanthops. The sequence goes on from JASSUY010020160.1 coordinate 5,949, forward strand.
TATTAGAATATTTGTCAGTTGGGTGTACCAGCTTCCACGAGTACTGCAATTCCCACAGCAGAGGAGGGAGATAAAAAGAGGGGGAAAGAAAAAAAGGACTGAGAAACAGCAAACGTAGCTGGACACAAATAGCAAGTTTTAAGAAGTTATCGCTAGTGCTTTCAAGAATATCTGAAAAATAATATTGGGTACTTTCCTCAAAAACTGCATGAATTCTGAAACCACCATCCAGTGGAAATGCCAAACAATAATTTGCCTGAGAAATTTTCTTGAAAGCCAGCAATCCTGTATTGGTACAAAACATGCAATTCACATTCAGCAAGTAATACACTTCAGGGTATTTTTGATTGAGCAAATGCTAACATAGGCAAGCTTCTTCTCTACTTTAAGCAGGAGAGAGACCTCTGTGCATTACAAACAAGTCCATTACCACAAAAGAGAACTTCCAACTTGACCAAATATTCACATTTAGAATTCAAAAGACAACTGGAAAACCACATGTTTCCACAGGTTTTTGACCTTTATGGTTTTGGTTTTTTAAAATGGTTACTAGGCTTAAATAGCTGTATCATCTGTGACAATCTCATCTGCACAGCATGCATTACTCTTGAATACTGCCTTTTCAGTCACTGCAAACACAGCTCAAAATGCTCCTGATCAGTGTCAGGTTGATACAATATCCATCAGGGTTCACCTAGTGAAAAAATTCTAGTCACATTCAAATATTATTTTCTCACATTTCAAGTTCAGCAAATAGTAAGGTCTGTTGGGTATCATCTTTGCATATGTTTTAGATTACAGAGCAATATAAATTTGCCTACTACAATAGGTTCATATTTTCACCAATTTTACGATGGCAAAGAAAAGCATCACATCCTGCAACCTAAGTGCTACAGAGAGGACACTGGGCAATTATTAAACAAAGATTAATTTGGGAAGAGCACTCAGTTGACAGGATTAAGTTGGACATAAATGAATGCTGAAACTTTTTATCTGAACATGATGCATGTAACAAAGTTCACAGATACCAAGAAAATGTAGAAGACAGGTAAATAAGTAGGATGCTCCAGATCAGAATAAATTCTCAGGAGGAGGACAGGGAGAAGGTGAACATGAATTTACACGAAAAGCGCTTAAGGGAATTCAGACAAATACAAAAGACAAAGAAAAGCAGTGATAATAGTAAAAGAAAACAACCCTGCTGTGGTTCCAGTTTGTTCTGGAACTGTGAAGATAAAAAGAGAGCTAAGAATTAGAGACTTTCTACAGAATTTAATAGGAAGATTGGCACTGTGAAGGGACAGTCTGAATGAAGCAAATTGCAATGACAGAAATAAAGAGAGCAAGCCTGGGAGTTGAAGAGGACAGAAGTAGATGACAACAACCTTTAAGAAGCAGAAAAGCAGATTTTCACCATAAAATACACTGTTGACTTAAATCAGAATATAATACAGGGAAAAGCACGGCTCATCTACTGGCTTTTAAAAAGTCAATTAAAAGTACAGAAGAGAAAAAAAATCTGGGTCTTTATCTATGCCCACTGTGACCACACTGCATTCATGAAGTGTAAATAGCTTGATGCTCCCTCATACATCAGAGGCAGGGGAGGAGCAAGTCCAGCTTCTCTCACACAATCTGTTTCAACCCTTCCTAAAACACGATTTGGTGCAGGAAAGACATACAGCTTTTATCTAAGTGTCTGCAGCACAGAAAGGACTCCAGCATCCTCCTCTTCAATTTCTGCAGTAAGCAGTTTCTTATACAGTTTCTTTTCTAAGTGGCACCTACTTTTAAAATAAACTATTAAGATACAGAGAAAGAACTCTGCAGTTTCTTTATTTCCTCTCCCTCACCTCCTCTCGAACTTTCAAATACAATATTAGTCTTTGGACCTGAGAACTTCATGTGCCTTCCTCCAATAATACAGTTTTAATAGGAAGAAAAAAGAAGTGAATGAAGAAGGGAACCGAGGGAAGAAAACACAACATGCACTTTTCATTCCATTAAAGCAAAGCCTGTCCAACCCCACTAAGCCACCTCTTCTTCATCTTGTTTTCCCAGATAACATACCACTTCCATGACATGTGCACTCCACTGAGAGAGAAGCTGCAGGCCTTGGAGAGAGAGATCAAAAAGCTTCCGATACTCTGCATCTGTTTTTTGAGCTTCCTGTCGACCAGATCCAGTCACCACCTAGAACATTATTAAACAACATTAAAAAACAAAACCACATCAGAACATGCTGTATCCAGGAGCATGATTTCATGAGCATGATCCAGAGACAAATTTCTACATAGATTTCTTTTAAGCATTAAAACAGCACCACGTACCAATGCCTGCATCAATATTGACTTTTTCTTCTAAAGACTATATAGTTAAACACCATAGATTTTGGTCAAAGGATGGAAAAAACTAGTATCCCTAATCACCAAAATATTGTTGCAGATGAATTCAATATATCAATCATATATATGTTCTAGATGTGTAAATTTTTAATATATATATATATATACACACACACATATGCGTGTTTACATAGGGGTTTTGGGGGTTTTTCTGTTTGTTTGGGGTTTTTTTACTAATCTCTTAACTTTTAGTTTTATTTAAACTCTTACAAGCACCTGCTTGGAGTAAGGGCTATACAACCTATTCCAAAAGTGACATCCCAAAAGTTCTAAGGTATATATCCTAAATATACATATACATAGAGAGAGACAGACAGAACAATACTGCGGTTTGCACTATGTGTCATTATTATATTACATTTAAGTAGTACAAATACCATTCAGAGAATGGGTACTACCCCCACTGCCAACTTTTCTTGATTCACGTGATCAAGCTTTGTCATTTACCTAGCCCCAGGTTCACCTGCTCTTCAGATACTTAACAATAACTGTTAATCAGTGATGTGAGATTTGCAAATATAGCTGTAATCCCACACACCTCACTGTTGCTGTAACGAGCCAGTTCTGATATGAAACGCATATGGTCTTCTCTGATTTGGATCATCTGCTCACATATATTGTATTGGGGACTGCTGCTGGAAGATGTACATGTCCATCTGTTTCAGAAGACAAAAAAAACCCCACCTAAATCAGTTTTAGGCAATAAACAGTACAACTGATGCTGCAAAGAAAGATGCACAATGCATGGCTTTCTTGGGTATTTTTAGTCTTTCTCCTGTTTGAAGCCTTTTCTCTCTTCAAACCTCTACCTCTGACCCTGCACAATCCATAAGCTATGGACTGCCCTTCTGAGTTCAAACAGTACTTTTTCCAAGTCTTAAAAAAAAACAATTTTTTTTTTCTTTTCTGTTTGAGTTTCTTGTTTGTTTTGTTTGGGTTTTTTTAAATTCTGCTGTTATGAAATAACAAACCAGTAGCCCTCTTCAGGAGCATACACTTTGGGACAGGACCAAAAAAGATTGAAAGGCAGAAGTATAGGGATAGGCTGTGAGATACATCCAGCTATCTTCAGGCTGGTTTTTGTTATTCTTGTTTAACTGTGAAAAGCCTACAGTATGCTCCCAGCTATAAAAAAGATATTATTAAATACTACTAACATGTTATCAAGAGGGACACAAAAGACATGCTACCAGGAATGTCAGGTTAAGTAGCCTATTTTTAGTAGCTCAGTAGGCCCACTGATGTTCATTTTCTCTTAGCAATTACATGCAGGTTATGTGTTTTTTCTGCAGGAATTAAAATGCAAAGCATTACATTCTAAATTCATGTAACTGCACAGAGGGAAGGTGGTGGAAGAGCATGGAAATGTTCATTAAAACAAAGCAAATACCATAAACCATGGAACCATTTACATAACAACTGGCTGCTTTTGCCAGCCCTTTTGCTGTTCTGCACACCTAGCTGAAATAAAAGGGGAGATAAGCTAAGTTGCTGCTCCGTATACAATGGATACATGCCTATTTACCCATGCACTACTACTGCTCACCTTGCTCAGTAAAATCCTTCATTTCTTTTAAAGAATGTTTCATATTTAGAGGAAAAAAAATAAAAATTAAATTAGTGTAAGATAAATGTCATTTCCTCCAACCCAGGTGATTAGAAATGTCACAGATACAAGAATGAGTTCAGAAGCATAGAAAGATCTTTAAATGGCCTACTTCTTTCATTGTATCTATTACATGAATTATATTACTAGTGAAATACCCACACCAAAACGTAGACCAAGGTGAAAATCCTATTAATTACAGAGATCCACAGACTAATTATGAGAATACACTCCAAAGATCTGACTCTTCCCAGCCCAGATGCTCCCTGCTTTGTTTCCTTCTCCATCTTACCTGGATTTATTTTCCTCATAATGGGCACTGGTCTTGATGTATCTGGCAAGTTCAATCTGCATGTCACCGAACAGTGGGACAACCTGCAACTGCTGTACACATGGAATAATATGGATTAGATAAATTATTAAACACAAATCTTAGTTAAAGGGGCTTTGAGCAACCTGGTCTAGTGGAAGGTGTCCCTGCCCAAACAGGAGGGTTGGAACTAGGTGATCTTTAAGGTTCCTTCCAACTCAAACAATTCTATGATTCTAGGATTATTTACCCATATTATAGTCCAAAGTGATCTTTATTCTATTTAATTATATTTAAAATGCAAGGGGAATTAAATTAAAAATCACGTATTAAGATCACATCTCAACTGACCTTAAAGAACTTGTCTATCTTGGCTAAATTTATCCTTTTCTTTGCATCCAGCTTATAGATGTTGCTGACACTTCCATCCATCAGATACAATCCAAAGCCCATAACCTGAAAAAGAAATCAAACCTCTGCAAACGAATCTTAGAGGTAAAACCTGCTGCAGTAAGACTGCTCTGAATATAATTAAAAAAAAAAAAAAAAACCCAACAGTAATATTTTAAAACAGAGGGTTTAAAACCCATTCTCCTTTAAATAGAATATATTTTCAAATACATACAGTTCTGTAGTATTCTTTTATTACATGCATAGTAGTAGTTTTTACTTTAACATTAGCCTGCTCAATTATCCTTAAAAAAAGCTACTTGTTTGTATAAAGGTTTAGCATGCAAAAAAATCTCACTGAAATTAGAGTATGGTTATTTTTAGACAGTTGTCTTTTTTCTTAAATTTCCACTTTATAAAAATTCTGTATGTGCAAATTGATCTGTAACAGAAGGTCAGATCTAATATCTCTGGCAACTGCTTCTTATGGCTTTCAGCACATCTCTGAATTATAAGCATAAGAGCTCAGAAGCATAACTTTAGTCAAGTTATTCATTAACAGAAAGTTATAATTCAGTATTTACGATAGCAGAAGCTGAGCATTAGTGACTTAATGCATTTTAAGCATGTGTTTATCAAACAAAAGGCCTAAGTATGAAAGACACATTAGGCATCTATCAGACAGAACACAAATGTTCTAGTGTTTGTGTATGGTTTCAGGATGCTTCTGTTTGGTCCTAATTAACAGATCTAGTAGTTAAACATGAGGCAAATGTTCGATTCTTACTCTATACCTTTTCTTCCACTTCAAGACAAAGTTGCTATCAACCACTCTTCACACTGCCCAGCACCCTCTGATTACATGTACGTATTCCAGCTAACCAAATTTATCTACTTAGTAATCCTAGTTTTAAGCTACTTGTTCTCTGAAATATTTGGTACAAAGCCTCAAGCAGGCTTGCTACACACCTAAAAATAAAACACAGTAGTTCCTCTCTGCTCTTATTATACTTCCCAGAAACACAGTTCAGGACTTCAAACATCTGAGTCCTGCCCCAACCATTCTTTTTCAAATTTGTACCCAAAAGAAACTTACTTTCAAGAGCATATGTTTCTCACTGGGTGTTAGATACATTTTGTTTTCATAGTAGTCCACGCACAAATTCACAATATCTGCAAGCAACTCTTCATAGCCAACAATCACCTCCAACTGCTGCTGTAAAGACTGGAAAAAAAGAAGGATATTAGTCAACTAGTTATAGTCCCTGGGGAACAACAGTTACTACCAAACTGGAAGCAGTTTATTTTAATAGTTTTGTAAAGCATTAGGCACATTGCAAAAAGACAATTAAGGCTTACTTGTGTTATCTTGTTGTGGTTGGCAAGAAACATGGAGAGGTTCTGGGATTCTTGAATGGACTGAGGATCCGCCATTTTCCGCAGGAACTGAGCAGCTCTTTAAAAACAGAAAACAAAACAGTGTTTCCCCTTTGCAGGACTACTTGTAAGCAAATCCATTCCCTTCGAATAGAAACACACCCATCCTCAAATCTGCCAGGGGAACTGTAAGTCGTAAACACATCTTTAAGTGCTAGTACAATGGCATATCATTTGCTGCTCATGCAGGATTTTCAACCTCAGTGCATCTCCCAGCTCCGAACTCCTGAACCAAGCAGAAAGAGAATGTGGCCAGAAGCACGCCTTCAAAGAAATAGAAAGGCAAGAAAAGTAATTTTAGAGGTCTCCAGACACAACCTCAACTATAAAAGGCAACTACTGGTAGATGTAGAAATTAAATCTCATATAACTAGAAGCAACGTAGATTGGCTAGTCATTGCCTGAATGTTTTTTTTTCTTTTTTTTTATGAAAGACTATGAGGAAGGTGATCCAGTAGTAGTAACAGACAGAGAAGCCACCTGAATGCATTTTCACCAGGGTTTTTTGGAGCATGAGGAATCAAGTGAAGACTGGAACAGGCCGTCCAGAGAAATTGTGGATGCTCCATCCCAGGCAGTGTTCAGGGCCAGCTTTGTTGGGGCTCTGAGCAACCTGGTCTAGTGGAAGGTGTCCCTGCCTGTGGCAGGAAGGTTGGAACTAGATGATCTGTAAGATCCTTTCCAAACCAAACCATTCTATGATTCTATGATGCTAAAGCTAGTGTAGAGACTATCTTCTCCTGTTACCCTGACCATCATGTTTGAACAAATATACCTAATGCCATAGAATCATAGAACAGTTAGGGTTGGAAAGGACCTTAAGACCACTTAGTTAAAAACCCCCCTGCCATGGGCAGGGACTCCTCCCACTAAACCATGCCACCCAAGGCTATGTCCAACCTGGCCTTGAATACTGCCAGCGATGGAGCATTCACAACTTCCTTGGGCAACCCATTCCAGTGCCTCACCACCCTCACAGTAAAGAATTTCTTCCTCATACCCAATCCAAACTTCCCCTGTTTAAGTTTGAACCCGCTACCCCTTGTCCTTTCAGTACAGTCCCTCATGAAGAGTTCCTCCCCAGCATCCCTATGGGCCCCCTTCAGATATTGGAAGGCTGCTAGGAGGTCTTGTTCAACGTCCTTGCTGGTGACATGGACAGGAGTAGCACAAGTCACCATTGAGACAGTTTCCTCTCAAACTTAAAAAAGGAAAGCTTTACTGAACAAAGTATATTCATTATATTTAGCGTACACCAAGACAGGAGTATTTGACAGCTTTGTATTAAGAAGCAGAAGAAGTTTTTGCTGCTGGAAGAACATAAAGAAGACAGATTTACCCATCGCCCTATCTGCAGTCAGGGCATCCACACAAGGACTACTTTTGAAGAGAAAGCCGTCAGAAAAAGAGCAACTGCTGCCATCTCGTGGGCGGCCTGTGTGCTGGCAGAAGAAACCCAGGTCCTATTGTCCTTGCCACTTACCGTTTGTAGGCTGAATGGTCGTTCTTCACGCTGCACTTCATATTTTTCAACTCATCCAATACTGCGAACATGTTGATGAATTTACCCAGCGTGATCAGATATGCTTCAGACACAAAGTCTTTCCTCCTCTCCGCGTGGCATAAGCGTCTCACCTCCCCACAAAATCGTTCAATTGCATTTCTCTAATGGGAAAAAAAAAAAAGAAAGTCAGGAAGCAGGGAGGAAAAGCCATGAAACTTCCAGGAAAAAAATTTCATCACACAGCAAGCACTGTTCCAGTGAAAAATACTACTGAGGCAGAAAAATGTTTAAAGTACGCAAGGTGTTCTGGTTTTGACTAGGAAGGCACCAGCCCAGGCATGTCACAGAATCACAGAATAGTTTGGGTTGGAAAGGATCTAAAATATCACCCAGTTCCAGTCCCCCCCGACATGGTCAGGGATACCTTCCGCTACACAAGGTTGCTTAAAGCCCCATTCAGCCTGGCCTTGAACACTGCCAGGGATGGGGCTTACAACTTTTTTGGGCAATGTGTTCCAGTGCCTCACCACTCACAGTAAAGTGATTTCTTCCTTGTACCTAACCTAAATCTCCCGCTTAAGTTTGCACCCCTTACCCCTCATCCTCTGTGGGGCTGAATATCTGTTGTGAGCTCCAAGTGTCAGCAGTGATTTTTGCCACAGAGCTTGTCTAGCACAAAATTCGAGCTACTTCTTTGCAAACTAAAGTCATGAAAGTTTAAAATCCCTTTGAAACAAGTGATTTTGTGCTCTTCAGTGAGGAAGTGTGTATGCATTAAAAGGCAGATTATAGGTATGTTCCCTCAAACAAAAAACATCAAGATTCCACAGCACACTGTACACTCAAGGTACATCCTGGCACATGTTTATGTGAGGGCTTATTTCCAAGCACTCATCAGGGCCATTTGAGATGGAGATTACAAGTATGAAAAAGACAGCAACTTCTAATGTAAAAAGGAATCTGTTCTGACATTAGAGCACTATTCTCCTTGAATGAAAGGAGATTGTTTGTACTCAGTAAGATCTGCCAGCTGTGGAAGACGACAGGAAATATCACATTTCATTCAGTGTCCTCTTCCTGTGGGCTCCAGAGCTTGCAGGCTCTAGATGCTCCGATTCCCTCCAAGTAATGCCTGGAAACATTCTCAGTCTATTGAACAAAATGGCAAGCTGCCAGCACAGAGGATAAAGCAAGACAGACTGCTATTCTCCAGTGACCATGTAGCTCAAGTGGCTGGCAGGTCACAACAACTGGGTTAGCTTGCCTCAGTTAGGAATTTCCATAGCAAAATTGCACCTGCTGCTTTGGAGACCTGAATAGTGGATCCATCATTCCTCAACAAATGGTTTCTGAGAAAAGTATTATATTTCCATTTCCTTTCTTTCTAAAGTGCCACATCTCTGTCCCCATGTGCTACTTAGGGACCATATGCAATACTTTTGACTCTATGCTGAAATGGAGACTGCCTGAAGATTTTAACACAGGCATCAGAAATTCTGCCCTTATGTCAGACAACACAGGGGTTTTTTTCTAAGTATAATGACAGTTCAGTATCCGAGCACACAACATCAAGCATACAAAAATAGGAATATATGAAGCATACAAAACAGGAATGTAAAAACATGAGCCTACTGACAGACCATGTTTACATGCCTTTTACCTGGAAATACATAAAATTCATCAGTTTTGTGACTTCTGGCTCCAGAACTTCCACAGTTTTCTCATAAATTTCTACTCTGTTAGGCTGCTCATTGCACTTGACCTGAGGAAATTAAAAAGATCATTACACTTGGAAATGTTCCTCATAAAGCCTCAGAAACTAAGATCCTGAGGAAATGCATTATCATCCTAATAAAGTCAAAATCAGGGCACAAATTTATGGGTTTGGCCATTTTATGCTAGTCTTCTAAATTTAAATGTACGTTAAAAAAAAAAAAAAACAAAATCTGAGATTTTTTTCAACTGCCTCATAGCAAATAATTTAGTTGTCAAATACCTTTGTATGGTTAGGACAATCTTCTTCCCACATTAAACCACTTGCTCAAAATCATGTACTAAACCAGGACCAGAACTAGAAATTAAAACAGATTACCTGACTCGCACTCCAAATCTTTAAACCACAGGTTAAGCCTTCTTTGCATTTCAGTACAAAAATAATTGCATTACAAGCTCCTTATAGAGCAGTCAGGTGTCAACTCATGGTTATAATTTTGTTCAGTTTTCTGATGCATCCTAACATTCTTCCCACCCCACACTTGTACAACCATTCCCAAACACTTTATGTTGACTTGACACCTATTCACAGGGGGTTTATTTTGTGAACGTAGATCAAGAAAACACTAGGTAGCTTTGACATTTAGAAAATTAATACATAGGATGCCTAGAAACTTAAATGTTTAACCAGAATGTTAATTGTTACAAGCTACACTACTTGTTACAGCTGTTCTGAATTTAAGTATTAAGCTTGGGAATGAAATTTTGACCTCAAATTTGACAATCAAAGGTTTTCCCTCTAGAGGGCATTACCCCGACACTACTCTTCAACCAGTCAGCAGGTCAGACACAAAACCCAAGAGGTACTGTATAGACACCCTATCAGAAAACAGTAAAAATAGTCCAACTGGTCCCCAGGTGCTAAAAGACACTCTTCTGTGGCAGACCCAGGTTAACAATTCAGGTTCCAGAATAAACTACATTTCAGAGATCACTGACAAAGCTCCACCTGTACAACTCCACACCAAGACAGGATTCACGCGTTGCATGACAGTTTAATCTTCATCCTTTACCTGAGGAATGGCCCTTGAGCAGCTTCTCCATGTGTATAACATGACTGCATATTCCTGACCTTCTTCTAGCATTTCATTCTGTAAGAAAGACACTCAATATAATTAGGCATTGTAATAAAAAAGCATTAAACACGCTTACTCTTTCATCATTCCAAACCCTTGTCCAGACAAATCTGTTTCTCTTATCAGTGTATCTACAAACACACATATATTACAAGCTGAATGATACATCATACTGTATGTAAAATAATATTATCATAATTTATAGGCTTAGCTGGCATATTACATGTATCAAAGCTGAATTGCTACTGATGTCCATCTGGGCTGTAATCCAATGGCCAAAAAATTCCCATTAATTCCCAGTCATCTGTTTTAGCACCCAACCTAATTCTGAGAGAATTCACATTACCATCTTCCTACCACTTAAGCCCCAGATACCTGTCAGATCATTAATCAACAACTGCAGTAATTATGCTTACCCAACGACAAAAATTATTATCTTCCCAGATCAGGGTTTGTTTTTTTTTTTTTCCAAAACTAAAGAAACTGTGATCTATAAATATAAATAAAAATACTAATCTGAGGGAGGAGGGTTCTGGAGTGGTGTGTTTTTCTTTTTAAACTCAGGCACTGCAGGTAGAATGGTCAAGGATGAAAGAGACAGAACATGCAGAGCAATATCCTTTTTACATGTCAAAGGAGAGGTCCAACAACATCCAAACAATAAACCAGATAATTTTAAAAGTAGATTGGTGTAAATTTACTTAATTTCCAGTTGCATGTAATCAGGTGTTTAACCTGCCTATTTCACTCTCTGTGAACTGGCCTCTGGAATCACAGGATATATTAGTCCTCATTTTCCAAGAATGCCATGAAATGACTAGTTCAGTATAGACCAGCATTTGCAGCCAGCTGTTTATTTTGTCTCCCAAAACAGCTACACCATTAGCAGAGAGTTATCAGCATGAAGTCTTCTACAGTGGAACTGTTAAAACCTGCAGAACACCTTATGCAGAAGCATGCCAATAAACCACTAACATACACACTCCTTAGTGAGGAAGCCAACAAAAACCCTTCAACGCTACTGAACTGGCAGAGAAATAGTGTAAATTCTGGAGGATGGAAGGCAATTTCTCACTCAACTTACAGCAGCTAGCTGTAAGGACAACCAACACGTCAGAATATTGGAAAAATGCACAATGAAATCAGAAAATTCCTGAGCAACACTGGTTGACCAAGAAAAAAGACAATCTTAGAATTACCTAGAAGTAGATGTATGAAAAACAAGTGTCACACATCTTTTCATCTTACTGCCTCCTGGAAGTGTTGTAGGTAACCTGGTTTCTGTTTTTCTATGGCCACAATTCTTATAATGAGATGCATGAAGACATGTTCCTCTCCTTTTATTTCAAGTAATAAAAAAGTATATATCTGAACATCCACTTACCATGCTGGAATGGACTGTAGCTTGCTCGATGTATCTTGCTATGCCAGTGACAAATGCATTTCTGTCTTCAAAATTAGTGTTAAAGTTTGGCTGCAAAGAAAGCAAGATACAGAATTAAACCTTTGGTAGGGAAAATAATTTCTATATAGATTACAAATACAAACACACTCTGGGGTTTGTGTTTCCTTTTTGGGGTGTTTTTCTTGAAAAGCACATTTTCTTTTTCTTAACAGCAATGGGAAATGGAAAAACTCTTTGTCCTACAATGACAACACACCTGGTAAAGCAGAGATGATGGTGGGGGTTCAATACATGGCTGCTGATCTGGCAGTGGTAATTCTTCCAAGAGGTCCACATTGGACAAGGCATCCTCCAGTGTTACTTGAGCAGTCATTTTGCCCCTGATTAAAAAAATACATACATATATATATTTATATGCATATATGTAACATGTATCTGTTTGCTATATACACAGAAAACAAATGAGTAATATGAAAAGCAAGAAGCTATTAATATTGAGGCAATGTGAAGTTTCCCTTCAACCATAATGGGAGGGGAACAAACTGACACAGTTGTTTTTATTATATGAGTTTTAAAAAAATACTTTTAGGACTAACATTCTCCATCCTTACTATTACAAGTTGAGAAATGTTTCTCTTCCTCCATGCGGAACACCAGAAATACATTAAAAACAGAGGACAGGATGACCTCTAATGCTCAGTTTTGAGCCACTGTATATTCAAACCTTTATGCACAGATACTACTGCCAGGAGACCTGGCTATCAAAAGGTGCCAGCAGTCTCCCGTGTTTTGTGTCCTAGGACATGCAGATCTGCTTTGGGTAATAGAGAGTCCCCAAAACTCTAGAGTCATGGCAATCTCCATACACGACCCAACTGATGCCACTGCATGGGGCTTTGAATCAAGAAAAGCAAAAAGAAGAAATTTTATGAAGAAAGAGCCTTGGTCATCCACTTCTGTATAAGGATTCCTCCACCCTCCTCAGTGGAGTACGAAACTGCTCATTTTTTAAAGTAACACTTTGTCCGGGGTTCAGCAGTAGCAGACATTTTTCTCCTTCTTAGTAGCTGGTGCAGTGCATTGGTTTTGACTTTCAGCCTGGGAACAGCACTGATAACACTGATGTTTTCAATCGTTGCAGTAATGTTTAGTCTGACCAAAGACTTTCTGAGCCTCCTGCTCTGCCAGGGAGGAGGGAAAGCCATGAGGAAGCAGAGACAGGACACCTGACCCAAACTGACCAAAGAGGTATTCCATACAACAGCACGTCATGCTCAGGATGTAAAAACGAGGGGCAGGGACCCAGAAGGGTTGCGTTCACTGCTGGGTCAGGCTTGGTATCAGGTGGTGAGTGCTTGTATTTTCTTCCCTTGTATTTCCCTTATCATTATTATTATTGGTGGTAACAGCAGCAGTTTGTTCTATACCTCAGCTACTGGACTGTTCTTATCTCAAACTGTGGGAGCTACATTCTTTCAATTCTCCTCCCCATCCCCTCGGGAGTGGGGGGGAAGAAAGAGGGGGGAGTGAGTGAGTAAACTGGGTGAGTTACAGATGGGCATAAACTACAACACACTTCTAATCAAGTTGTCTCATTTTCTCCACAAGGCCTTGTAAGTCACTCTCTGCAGAGAGAATAACCATGCACCTACTGTGCATGGAGCAACTGGGCACTGCTCTCAGCTCTGACCCGGAGGGCAGGAACATTGAAGACCTGCACCCCAGAGGAGCTGGGCCCTGCCATCCCCACATGCAGGGGGAATGAGCAGATATCATCCCAGCTTTGACAGAAGCTCACTGCAAGAATGCCAGGACAGGCTGGCAATCCCACCGCTCACTGCACTTGTAGTGGCTTGTCAGGAAAACCTTACTTTCTCTCACCTAATTATGGTCTCCTGGGGGAAGCCCCACAGATACAGCAGCTTTACCTCCAAGGAAGGGCTCAGCTGACAAAAAAAAACAAACAACACCCAAAGCAAAGGGAAGGAAGCAACCAGAAGCGATTACTTCTCTACCTTCAGAGACCAACCATGCATTCTAAGCCATTGCCCAAAGCTAACATGACATGTATGGAGAAAGCCAACCAGCAACTTTAAGGAGCTACCACTGCAAAGGTCCAGGGGCCTTTTTTGCTCTTAAAACCCCAGCCAATGCTTGCTTCAAGCCCAAGCATGTGAGGTTTTGTTAAAATAAACAAACAAATATTCATATTGTGCAATTTGTGATCCCTGCCAAAAAAGGAGGAAGAACTGGACTGACAGGAGTGCTGGCTGGCAGAGCTGCACTGGAACACTTGCCCAACACCTTCCTACACCCAGCTGTCACAAGAACCACAGTTATTCTCAAATTAGAGACCAGTAAAACCCACAGTGTCATCCCTTCTATAAATAGACAAATGCCAAAAACCTTCCACGTCTGGGCAAAAGTCTTGTGAGAAGGTCAGACACTGAACAGTTTTACCTTAGAGGAAAGAGAAGAGAGTTAGCAAGATGTCAGAGTATTTCACAAAAGCAATATTTTGGTTTTGGTCTGAGCACCTACAGATCAAGCTTCAGCTAAAAAAGAAAACAACACTTTACATATGTTAGTTTAACTGAGAGGCTTTTCCTCCTCTTAACCTCTCTTATCAAAGCAGAACACTTGGTTGTGCAGCCGCTCTGGGATATGCTGGTGGTGGGACCAATGGGCTCATAGCCTTGTCTCTCACTGCAAAGCAGGACAGCACTACAGAGGGGTGCTATGGAAAGCTTCTCCATCCATGCTCCAAAACCCATAGCAACTTAGTACCTGTTTGTGCTGTTTCAGAAAGCATACCTGCACACTTCTGGCTTCAGTATTTAAGACTGCACAAGAGCAATCCTCCACCATCAGCATTCTGTGTTCCAACTATCAGACTATGTGTGTGGGTTCCTTTCATATACTTGGAAAATAATTTAAAAATAGAAAACAAAGTATAAGCAAAACCAAAATCTCATTTCCCTTTCACTGTTACCTATTTAACAGTACAAGCCTGGGAAACCCCTGTTACCTGGCTAGAGGCACAAGTTAAGAAATAAGTTTCCTGCTGCCCTCTGGGTTGTGAGAAGAGGTACAGGAAGATGCATTCTTCCCAGCCCTTCAGCATTATTTCCTAAAGACGGATCAGCATTTTTCCAACCAGGAAAACATAAGCAATTGCGCACAGACCATTACAAAAGCCTTCTTGTTTTAAGGTCACTGGCAGACAGCTCCACTTTGTAATTTTGCCAAAGGTATCCCATGTGCCTGATGTTTCTTTGGTTGAGTTCAATGTCCCTGTTCTCCAGCTTTTTTACTCTGGTGCCAAGCAAGATGTAAAAGAGGAAGCAGCTCCTTCCTGCCCACATTTGACACATTTGCAAACCTTGCAATACCATGATTCATGCTTCCCCTCTGCATCCCAAGAAGCAAACACCAGAGGTCTGACAATGGCAATGACAGGGAGGGAGGCAGCTGGAGCTTGAGTACGCTCGCACCAAGTTAGCCAGGAGACCAGGACACACAGCCAGACGACACCACCACAAAGTTCATGCCACCTCCCTGCCTGATGTGCAATCCCTGGGGGCAGGAAAGAAAATATTTCATTGAAGTTCATTCTTCTTCAGTTCTGAAGAGGATGAGCACTGGGAGGGCCTGACTTGGTCAGAAGCGTTGACCTGTGCTGTGGAGAACCTCACTGAGCTACTTCCATCACAGTTTTTGTCCACATGAAAAAACAAACCAAAAAAGCACCAAATCTTAAAGCTCCCCTCAGCATTGTTTACATTTTGATTTCAATCAGAGCGAGATTATTATTGAAATCTATTCAGGCAAAAGATTTGCCAATCTGTTTTAAATGTCATGGGTCTGTATTGTTGTTCTCCGCCATGCAACTGCATGGTAAGCAGTGCCCAGCTCACAACAAATACCCTGCTTTAGTATTTAAAAGGAGATGACTCTCAATCCTAGCAGGCACATCGTTTCCATATCTCCATCCTTACAGAACAATGTCAAAGGCTCTGTAGGAGATCTACACTCTTCATTCCAAGCATATCAGAGAATACGCAGCATTCATCTCTCAGCCTTGCACTTCTATGCTTCTTGAGGCTTCAGACTACTTGAAAAAAATATCAACAGGAGCAAATCATGGGAAAAAGTCTTTTAGACAATAAAAAAAAAAAAAAAAAAAGGCCAAAATGAAAAAAAGTCTAAATAAATAAGCAAACTAGCAGAGTAAGGACTGAGAAAGCAGAGAGTAGAGAAAAGAGCAAAAGATCATTAACTTCAGAATCACTGAGAGGACTGCAGTAACAGTATTCAGCTCTCAAGCTCAGAGGCAAAAAAAAAATCCCAAATTCTAGGGAATTAAGTAGTTATCAGAAAAACTTTAAGCTTTTAAGATTTCTTCCAGTGATTGGTAAATAATCTGACCTACTTAATCCTAAGAGATCAAAAGAGAACTCAGGAAGTCAGTCTATAAATAGCTAAAACAGGAAAATGCTGCTTGATGATAGGAGATAATTCTTATACATATCGAGAAGTGGTGCATGCAACCCAACAGATGTAACTTGTAGCTAGCAACCAAGTTAAATAAAAATGGGTAAAGCAAATGAACTTAAGTAACTGTAGGCTTCTTGAGACCTTGTTGTAAATGCTGAAATTGCCACACAGTTCCTCTTTAGTCTCTGCCACAAAAACTTCGTCAAGACTTGCCCAGAAACAGCCTCTAATAACCTTCAGAATCTATCCAGCTAAGCATTAAAAAGACATTGATTCCTAACATTAAAAGTTCAACCGCAAATAACTGGGTTTGATGAAATCTACTTACAGATGAAAAATAAAGCCCTTCACCACAAAAGTTATCAGATGAAATTCCATGGCTCTGTTGACAAGATCAGGGGATGATGAGGATGGTATAATGTTATCATAAAATATTAAAAAAAACCCAACAAAACAACCAAAACCAAAGGGTATATTGAGTATCACGAAAATACACAGGGAAAGAATGGGAAGTAACTGCTCTGAGAGGTGCATGAACATATGCTGTTTAAATTACTTGCAAATTGGCATTATTCCTGGACTAAGACTGTCAAGTAACAATTCCCACAGAACACAGATAAATGGCACAATTCAGTCCTTTTTTTTTTTTTGTTTTTTGTTTTGTTCCAAAAGGAAAGTAGAAGTAGAAAAGTAGATATTATCAAGCTACAGCAAAACCAACTTTTCTTCAGAAAACACTGATTTAGACTACAACAGAGCCAGCAGATGTTCACTTTATGGCAATTGCTGCCCTCCCTTTTGGAAAAAGGGGCAACAATGTTAAATGTCCCTCAGATAAACTAATTAAAACCTAAATCCTATAGCTGATAGGCACTTTTTCCTTTGCTTAACTCAAAGATTTGACACTTAAGCACTCCCACCTTGAAATCCATAAGGATTTATCCTCACATAACCATCAGAGAGGTAACCCAGCAGTCACCCTCCTTGAAACACGGAGTCTTGCAGCAGGTAATGATCTGGGCACAGTGACAATTTCATAGAATCATAGAATGGTTTAGGCTGGAAAGAACTGTAAAGACAACCTAGTGACAGCCACCACTTCCAGGTACCGTTTTTTTTTGCTGTCAGCTCTTTACAGCACACTTACTGCTGCATAGTGGCAAGATCAGGCAATGGACACAAACAGGTCTATTGCTACCAGTGCTCATCTGACAGAATCAGTCATTAGGGTTGGAAGGCACCTCTGGAGATCAGCTGGTCCAACCGCCCTGCCAAGGCAAGGTCACCTAGAGCAAGTTACACAGGAACACGTCTAGGCAGGTTTTGAATGTCTCCCGAGGGAGACCCCATGAACCTCCTGGGCAGCCTGCTCCAGGGCTCTGCCACCCTCAACATAAAGAAGTTTTTCCTCACGTTGAGGTGAAACTTCTTGTGCTTTAGTTTATGGCCACTGCTCCCTATTGTTGCTTCACTGGGCACCACTGAAGAGAGTCTGGCACCCACCCATGAGATGTTTATATGCATTAATGAGATCCCCTCTCAGTCTTCTCTACATAGACCCAGCTCCTGCAATCCCTCTTCATAAGAGATACGCTCCACACCTCTTGTGGCCCTCCACTGGACCGTCTCATCAGCTGTTCATGGACAGCAATGTCCTTTTACTGTTAATGGCCAATAAAAAAAAACACACACACAAAAAAAATGTAAAAAGTATGACAGAGACAATGATGTAAATGAATGCACTTTCTTCAGCTTAACTTCAGCTTAATTATCAGAACATCTGCCACAGCCTGAGCGTAAAGAAGTGTCTTTGTTCAGCTAAGTTCAGTTGGGTCCTCAAGCTACCCTGGCATGAAGCACTGCAGTAAGCTAGTACTGGTAAATTAAAAAGTAACTCCTCCACTCATTCCTTCCACTTTTCAGGTGGACTCTGAAAATGGGTGTTGAAAAATGAGGCATCTGCTCCTGGGTGAGCTGCCTAGACTGTCCCCATGGCAGCAACAACAAAGCAAAGCTCTTTTCTCCTTCGGCAGACCTTCTTCCCTCACTGCTTCAGATATACACACCACCATCTCTGGCGCACTTAGCCTGGCAGGCAGGAAGAGCTGAATGAGCAAAATGTTGTGTCACGCTAAATCTCGGGATGAGATTCAAAGAAGCATCAGCACTGGCTAAACTCCCCCTGTGATTAGCAAAAAAGTAACAGGGCACACAGGGAAACACAAAACTGCAAGTGCTTTCCCAGGAACAAAGCATAGAACAAAGTCACCATTCAGAGGTACACGGTTGAGCATTGAAATGATCATAGAATCATAGAATAGTTAGGGTTGAGAAGGCCATTAAGATCAAATTCCAACCCCCCTACCATTGGCAGGGACTCCTCACATTAAACCATGTCACCCAAGGCTCTGTCCAACCATAAACTCTTCAGAAAGTCACAGAACAATTTGGGTTGGAAAGGACCTTAAAGCTTATCCAGTTCCAACTCCCCTGCTATGGGCAGGGATACCTTCCACTACAGCAGGTTGCTCCAAGCCCTGTCCAACCCGGCCTTGAACACTGTCAGGGATGGGGCAGCCACAGCTTCTCTGGGCAACCTGTGCCAGTGCCTCACCACCCTCACAATAGCGAGCTTCTTCCTTATATCTCATCTAAGTCTATCGTCTTTCCACTTAAAGCCATTCACTTTATGAAGTCAAACCACAGGGACTTATTTACTTCACCGTTCTTAAACAGCAGTATCGTAAATACACATATAAAGAAAAAAAAATTAAGAAATTCTCCAAAGTTTATGCTTTCAGTCATTTAACCAAGAAAACTTGAAATTTAAAAGGAATGTAAATCCATTGAAAATGCAGATAGTTACACTTCAAACAGCCTGAAACAGTTGAGCTAAAACATATCCTATGGCCACTATAACTGCAGGGCAAGTTCCCACTGCTCAAGAGATGAGAGGTTGGGGCCCCCCAGTCACAAAAGGCTAGATCAGCAGTTCTGGGCTGCAGCTGCCAGCCAGGGGCTGCACACTCTGAGCTGGGATCAGCAAAGCTTGACTGGCTCAAGCACGGTTTCCCTCTTTCTCTGCTGTCGGAAAAGTTACCAGAGTATGTTCAGCAACGTGCTAGTGCAATTGAGTAAGTGCAAGAAGAGATGCTGCAGCACATCCCACCTCCTGCTGCACAGAATGGGCTATGGTTACACCCAGTATAATGTAAACTCTTCAAACTAGCATAGATCCAACCAATAAGCCACATGCAAATATCAGCATGAGAATACAGACCAAGAAAGCAGAAGTGTTGGCAGACATTCAGGGAATTGGTTTTGGTAAGGCCGAGCTCTATGGAACCCAAAAAAATCTCAAACATTAAAATTTGTAAGCAGAAAAAATTATTTCATACCCCAAAAATTGCAGAAGGATCATGCCAAAGAGTGAGATAATGAAGGTGGAGTTTGAACAACTAACAAAAATTGCTGGACTACAAAAATCTTAGTTCTATTTTACAACTTTGCAGCTGAGAACACTGTTTCATTTAACTGAAAACAGGTGTTGGGAAGGAATGATCCCTGCCTTCTTGCAGTCCACTGAACACATATTTTCATTTTGCTTTTAATTAGATGCATTTGATCTCCAGGTGCCTGTACATGTTCCCAAGCTCAAAATAAGACAAAAAGGAAGTAAGTCTGTACTTTAAACAGCACTTCCTTTGACACCGACTCTCTTCTTTCCTAAGCCTACAAAAGCATCTTTGAGCCTTGAATTAAAACCAAATTTCAAGCCCAGCATGGATACTGAATATTACAATTGCTGTGAAATCCATTAAATGAAATATATATCTACATGAGTTGTTCTATCGGTTAAAAGCAGGCACTGACAGACGATAGATAGATAGATAGATAGATGGATAGATAAAGCTTGCCCTACTTTACACAGCACAATATATCATGATGAAAATCAGGAAAATTTTATGTATAACATTTAAAGAAGAGAAGGAAAGGCATATCCTTCAAAAAGAAGGAACAAAGGAATTATGCAGTTCATGCACAGGACAGAAATTAAGACAGAGATAAATTTAAGAAGGTGACTGAATAGCCTCCTCAACTGAGGTCTGTGGGACCAATCTCAGTAAACTCTATGGGAAGTAATGACAACATTCCCACAGGAACAGTCTTAGACTGCACAACAGCAGCAGTTTTATCCCTATAGCAACACAACATTTTCAGGTTTCTTCTGTTCCATTGCATCATTCTTCTATGTTACCGGCCTGCAGAAAATCAATTAAATCATTTTTCTATGAAGAAAATTTGATTCAATATTCTGTGCAATGCTCCTACTCATGAAGTAAGGAAGTTTGTCTCTTAAACCATGAGACAAAAGGCCCTTTGAAGAGAAAAGCTAACAAAAGGATTTTCTCTTTCAAGATCAGCACAGTGATTACTTATCATGTTCACTTTTCTTTCAAATCTCCAAGATATAACTCTCAAAAATTCCCTTTTCGTTCTATTTTAATTAAACATCAAAAGCCTCAGCTGTTCAACTGCATACCTAGCAATGCAGACTAGGAAAAAAACATTAAACAGGCCGATAACTAAAGCGCTTCAGAGAACAGCAATGCACTGCATCTCCTTGTTTGAATGCTCTTTTTCTGTTCTATGGATGGCACAATCCCCCTTTTTGCCAAGGGGATCAGTGCAAGATGTTCCTTTCAGGACTGGAGCTCCTCTTCGTTCCTAAGCAACAGATTTGCATAAGCTGAAGGAGCACAGAAAAATGCTTTTTACATCATTTACTAGCCTGCCTTATTAAAGTAAAAGGCAGAAGAAAGCAAACAGCAGCTGATAGTCCTTTGTGCAACAGCTTTGACATACTGTTAAGTCTGCAAAAACACATCAGTGATTGGAACAAAAAAAGAAAGGCTTGATAAGTGCAAAAGAGAAAACAAAAATTCCAGCACTGAATTATCCCATGCCAGCACCATAGTAAGACCCAGGAGAACAGCCACATAATGCAAACAGCTGATTTAGTATTAGACTCCTATGGGTCAGTGTGGCTCACATCATTAACTGCTTTGCTCTGCCACTGGAGAGGCACATGGTGGGAAGCAAGCTTCCAAGAACAGACGCAGATTTGGGGAAAGGTAAGGCTAAAACACAGAAAATTTTATTTTGGGGCTTTTGGAAGGTTTTTTTTTTTTATTTTTTTTTTTTTTTTGGGGGGGGGGGTTTAATAAAAACAAAAATTTAAAAACCAAAATTTATTTTGTTTAATAA
>JASSUY010020166.1:0-11390 GCA_032466535.1 Forpus xanthops
GCAGACACAGGGCAGCCACAGCTTCTCTGGGCACCCTGTGCCAGCGCTCAGCACCCTCACAGGGAAGAGCTTCTGCCACAGAGCTCCTCTCAGCCTCCCCTCTGGCAGTTAAAGCCATTCCCTTGTGGCTTTGTCCCCCCGGGTAGAGGCTTGGTCTGATTTCAGACAAGCACACATCATCTGCGCTGGGCACAGGCACCAGAGGACACCCGGGGGGCTCTCACTCCTCAGCTCTGGGTGCTATGGGCTGGGCAGGAATTACCTTCTCCTGAAGGCTCTGCTTTTCCTTCTTCACATCCTCCACCTGCGTCTGCAGCTCCCGGATCTGAGCAATATCTGCTGCTGACTGCGGAAGGAGTGAGCACAGCAGTGGGTCAGAGATGGGGGTTTGGAGCGCAGGCCCCACATCACAGGGAGCTGGGGGCTGAAGGCTGGCTCCTGCCTGCACCTCCTACCACCCAAAGAGCCCCTCCTGCACTCTCCTGACCCAGGGCAGCTTCCCTGCGTTGGACAGACGTGGACAGAAACCACATTGCCAAGGCCATTTCTGCCCTCAGGGTCCTTTCAGATGCAGGATCGTGGCTCTGTATGATTCACTGACTGTGAAGTGTCAGTCTCACCATCCCCTCCCTGCTCCTTTGGGAGCCTTGGGGTCCCTCAGCTCCGGGGTACAATCCTTTGGGAGAGCCTGCCTTAGTGAGGATATTGCCCAGAAAGCCCCAGGCTGGTTGTCAGCACCTTCTGAGCTCTGCATGAGAAATCAGGACAAGAAAGAACAGGAAAGGATCCAGAAGGGAAGCTACAGGATCGTGTACAACTGTATACTGAAACTGAAGACACCTCTAGATAGAAGGATCAAAGCCACGGGTGGGAGCAGCTGGAGCTGTGACCCATCCCTGCCTCTCATCACAGCATCCAGTGTCAGGTTCCCCATCCCGCTGTGCCCCAATGGGAGCTGATGTTTGCTCCCAGGCGGGATGTGAGGTTTCCAGGCACCCTCCCAAGGAGGGCAATGCTGCCCCAGCTCCTACCTGGGCAATGAGAGCCTTGTGCTTTGCCATGAGCTCGTTCAGGTCCTCCTGGTCCATATCGATGCGCTTCAGCAGGTCGGCTCTCTCGCGCTGCAGCTGATTGAGCTGCTCATCCACCTGTGGGAGGATCCACAGGGCCACATCAGCATCCCACTAGCGCATCCCAGCACTGCCCGCACCATGGGATACACCAGCCTCCGACCCTGTGCTTCACTAGGAGAGGCAAAGGGCACCCTGTGCATCTGCACCCTTGTAGGCATTGCATCCATCCATTAAACCACCCTGAGGCTGTTGGTGTGTGGGTCTCAAAGCTCCTCCATCTCCATCCCCTGCCATGGCAGGAACACCTTCCACCGGAGCAGCTTGCCCCAAGCCCCATCCAACCTGGCCTAACCCCAACACCAGACGGTGACTTAATGAACCTGCATCTCCATGAACACACCAGGGCCTTGCTCCTGCTGAGGGCCTCCAGCTCCACACGCAAGCTCTCCAGCTGCTGCTCCACTGCCTGCTGGGTCCTCTGGGCCTCTGCGCACTTCGCTTCGCTCTCTTCCAACTGGGAAACATGGGGAGAGAGCGCAATGAAAGGAGCAGAATCCATGCGCAGATCCTCCCCTCTCCTCATGGTTTGCTTGCTCTTCGCCCCCAGAGCATCCCCCCTGATACTGCAGCTCCCGCTGTGCCCCCCCTCACCACAGCACAGGGAGAGTTGGCATCATTAATCCACAAAATTATGGCAACTACATGGAATTCCTGATTAGAGCAACTCACGGTTCCGAGTTCTCAAATGGCCCTTCCACGTGGCGTGAATCGCATTTGCAAATACACACGGGATCCCATGTTTATAAATGCCAATTTTGGACCCGGTTTTTATGGCTCAGCCGTTGAGAATTACAATGATCTTAAACGGGCTGTGGAACGCTGGAAGGTGCAGCATCATCCCCCAAGCCCCCCACACCACGATGGAGGAGGCTGTACCCAAACAGCCACTTCCTTCTCTCTCATTTGGGTTCCTTTACCATAAAGAAACCCAAACCCCTCTGCTCCTCGTTTCCCATACCCGCTCCCGGTTCCCCTGCAGAGGACACAGAGCTCCCAAGGCAATGGCAGCCACTGCACACCTCAGCTCCCAGCAAACCAAAGGCTCACAAGAAGGAGGGTCGGAGCCTTTTGGACTATTTTCTCCGGGTTTATTTGTCTTTTTTAAGCCTCTCCCTCTAAACCAAAGGGGGATTATGAAACACCACAGCAGGAGCAATCCTTGGCTCATTTCCCTCAGTTGTTTGGGGTGATTGAGCCCTATTTGGAGAAGCTGAGTGGGTGATTTGCTTCCTCAGTGTCCAATCTGCAGGGGAAATGGAAGTCCCTTAAAGTCAATGACTGTTTCCATGCTCCTAGCACAGAGCCCCTTCCCTCTCCATGCCCCGGCCATTGCATCCCCTTTTGCTATCTTTAACCACTTTGGTGAGAAAACCTCCACCTCCTGGGACCACCGCATTCATCCCTGAGCCCTTCGGTCACCCCATGACCCATGGAAGAGATGGGAGGAAATAAACCCGAACATCTCCGTGTCTCCAGCTCTGAGTCTGCCAGGAGCTGCTCACTGTGACAGAGCTCTGGCATGGAGGCATTTGGCACTTTGGATGCTATAGAAATGCTGTGCCTGTGTCTGTGCCAATGGATGGCCTCATCAGTCTATTCGTACACCTGCAGAGCCCTGTGCTGGGCTCCTCTTCCTTCCAGGGGCTGAGAAATAGCCCTTGGGTTTGCATAAAGCTCAGGCATGACCAAACTGAACCAAGTGATAGGTGCTGGGAGGTGTTAAAGATGCCAAGCACACTGACTGCAGGGTTATGACCAAGGGACCTTCCACCTGCCCAGCTCCAGGCTCCTCCAGGATCAACCCCATCCACACCCACCAGCATTGCCATTTCCCTTGCCGTGAAACTGCAGCTACTTTAATCCGAGAGAAACCCATCCCAGCATTAAATCCCAACCTCCATTTCACTTCATGTAATGGAATTTTCCCACTTGGGAGGAATAAACTGAAATCCCCCCCGTCCCCAAAATGTATAATGTATGAACTTGTGAACAACAGGAGTTTGTGCTGCACCATCTGTTAAATACCTGCGTAAAATGGATGCTTCAGCCTGATTAAGAAACAATGCTAACACTCGCAGCCATATGGGTTTTGATTAACGGAAATGCTGCATTTCAGCAAAGTCCTCATTCCTGGGGAGGTTTGTGGGTTGGTGTGAGGACGCATCGGCCTTTGAGAGAGTCGTCATGAATGCCATTAGAAACAGGCTCAGTTTAAAGGACGGGAGAATCACGTTGCATTTTAACACAGGCAGAGCCTCGGTGCTGGCGGTGCAGTGGAACGTCAGCATCCCCAACATTTGGGCCTTCTGCTCTCCTCCATAACAGGAAGCAGCCGGGCAGAGGCTGGGAGGGAGCTGGGGGGGACGGCCATAGGGCACCACAGGAAGAGAAAGCAATGTCCTGCATGAGCCTGCCTGGCTGCAGGGACCAGGCTGCTCAGGGAACAACACGGTGGGGATGGATACCAAGGGTATGGCCGTGCTCCACCAATGCAATCACTGCCTGGTCTCTCCGATCAACCTGTGAAGGGTCCCTCAGCTCCAGCCCACTGCTGTGAGCTCCATCACTGAGTGTAGGACATTGCCCCATGGCTGGGAAGGAGCAAAGCAGGGGCTGCGCATCACCTCCAGCCCCAAAGCAGGATTCAGCAAGTACTGGGGGGTTAATTGCTAAGTGCAGCACTGCACCATTAGCTCAATAATGGTCAAGAGAGAACACATGAGAGCCAGAAATGGCCATTGCCATTGCCCATCTCAGCCATGCCATCCCCTGCCCTGGCTGGCTGGGTCAGTAGCACGGGCATGGATGTGAGCAAGGGCATGGGCATGGACACTGCATCAGGCCGAGCTCACCTTCCCCTTCTCCCTCAGCACAGGTGGGAACAGCTGCTGCTCACAGCTGTTATTTATGCAGAACTATTATCTCAATTACATATGTGTGGTGTTGGAATTGCTCACACTTCCCCATTAGTTTGTTTCCAGGGGAAATGCACAGTATGGATTAATGGGTTGCAAGGACTGGCACTCATCACTCAGTCCCAGCAGAACGGGATGCACATGCAGGGCCAGCCTATGGATGGACAGACCCATGCCACCCCCGTCCCATGGTAGGGACCCCATGGGACCCTGAGCTCGCCCCACGGCTGAGGCCATCGTTGGCATGGTGGGCAAAGTGTGGCACATGGCTGTGAACCTGGGCTGTCTGCACGTAAACTATGGTAAATCCACGGCAATCCCTGCTCCTGCCTAACAGCATCCCTATGGCAACGCCTCCCAAACAGGCGCCGCTCCTTATTAGACAAACAGAAACCACACTCAACAGAAGGTAATTAATAGGGGAAAAAGAAGGGAAAAAAGATCCTTAACCACTGTTGGCTTCATTACACAGAGGTGCTCCTCACAAGGTGGCCCTCATCAGTGCATGGCACAGCGCAGGGTCCCCTCACCACCATTAAACCCAGGAGATATGTGAATGCCTCTCATGGGGTCCCACCAAGAGGTGATGCTCGAGGGCAGGGAGATGCCGGCAGCACCCACCTGCCTGCGCAGCCGCTCCATGTCCTGGGCACTGGCACCGGGCTCTGCGGGTGCTGCCACCAGCAGCTGCACATCAGCGAGCAGAGCCCGTGTCCGGCGCAGGTCCCGCCGCAGCCGCTTCTCCACATCAAAGTCCCGGTGGCCGATCTGTGGAGGGATAACGAGTGGTCCTGAGCGCTGCTGCCCCATCCCACCCTGCAAAGCCTCCACTGGACCTGGCCAGCACATGCCAAGGTGTGCCCTGCGCAACTGGAGAATAGGGAAACACATTGGGAACGCTGAAGATGATGCAAGATTGCAAATAGCTATGTCTAAATATTACCGTTTTCCACCTATCAAATCATGGAATCCCAGACTGGTTTGGGCTGAAAGGACCTTAAAGCTCACCCAGTTCCAAACCCTGCATCACTGCTGGCTGATCTGGATGCTCATCCCGGGCATGTGGTGTCCCCATTACTCTGAAGCCTTTTAAAGAAGGGAAGTGGGAAGCACTTTGTTAAAAAAAAACACTTTCAATTCCCCACTGAAGCAGAGAGCAACCATGGTTACGAGGATGAGAGGATTCGAGACAGCAGACAAACAGGGACGTGGTTCCAGTGCTTGATTCCAGCCCAGCTGAGCTACAAGAGCATTTCCACCGAGCCTGTTTGCCACATCCCTCTTTGTCTCTTTCCTTGTTTCTCCCATTTGCTGCTCAGTGGCTAACACTGACCGTGCAGCTCTGACCCCAGAACCCTGCTCAGAGCCGGCTGCAGCGCTGGAACCAGGAACCACCCCATCTCCATTGCCTCAGTTTGCTGATTTTCTCTCCCCTCCTTTAATAAACTGCTCTGAAGCACAGCGTCCTCTGTAAACCACACAGCACTTACAACAACCCTGCAGTGCAGCAGGCTGCTGCCATCCCTATGGATGGGCTCTGGGATGCCACTCAGCATCATCAGGTCTCCCCTGATGGATTTTGTACCACAGCTGGAAGCAGCAGCAATGGCAGCTGCCACCACCTCCCACCAGTGCAGCCTGGTGCTTTTGAGGTTAGAAACATGGGATTTCATTCAATAGCTGCTCACAAGCTCTATGGCAATTCCTTAGCTGCACTGTTCCATCCCTTTCTCCTCCATCACATCCACTGCCCTCAGTGGGGCCAGTCCTGGTGAGGAGAAGGTGCCTTTCCTCAAGAGCCCTCTTCTCATCCGTCTTAGTTCTCCTGCACTGAAGAGGGACGTGCTGGACTGAGAGGCACTTGTAATCATATCCTGCTTTTATACAGCCAGATTTACACTGACAGCTCCCAAAGCATTTTATGAGCCAGGAGCAGGGGTGAGGTTATGGATAAACCTCATCGGACCATTTTGTGTCTCTGTGAAATATGCTCAGCATCCCAGTGCTCCCGGAGCCATCCCGTGTAATGCACACATGCAATCGCCAGGGTTGGTGAGCTGGTGAAACCCATCTTGTGCCAATGGCTGGAGGACACGGTGCCTAACAACCGGATAACCGGCTCCTCCCCTCCTGCATGCAGAGGGGTTGTGGTGGGATGAGGGCATCAGCACCAAAGAGCACTGAGAAGCAGCAGCACTGAGATGGACTCTGAACACACTGCTCTGATGCCACCCTCAGCCCCAGCAGCCCCTTAACCCAGGGAAGGACCAGGCAGGACCTCGCTTGATCTCCGGAGCTCCTTCAGCAGGAGCTGAGCATGAGGCATTCCCTGGGCCTGGCTGCTGGGTGATGCCCAGTGATGCCCAAGCCCATAAATGCTGCTCAATGAGGCTGCTTTCAGCCCCTCGCCTTCTAATTTAACAGGGAGCAGCTGTGTGTGTTTTCCCCATTACATGCACTTCAATCACTGCCACAGACACATTAGAGAGTGAAAAAGGATTTGTTCAACTAATGTGTCTGGGGTAGGATTCCTCTGCAAAGAGCGGAATCTGATGAACTGCCTTTCTGGGCAGCTGGAGCTGCTCCAGCACTTTGCCTCTCATGGAAACAACAACAAAAAGCAGATGACTTCCTCAGCTTAGAGAGCCCTCCATTCCCCTCCATGGGGCTGGCTGGGTTCTGCATGCTGCCTGCAGCCCCAAAGCCCTCCAGCACCCAGGACCACTGCTCGGATGGGCAGCATTTGGAAGGGCATCGCTGCCCGCTGTGCGTGAAGAGCCAAGCTGCTGCCCATCCACACGCACACACTCACATTCACACCCCTTTTGGTATGTGTTTTGAGCCAGGGCATGGGTTTAGCAGCCCCTGGGGTGGGCTCTGTGCTCTTACCTGCTCACACAAGGTGCTGATGAGACCTTCCAGGTCTTGCTTCTCATGCAGCACCATCTGCTTCTCCTCATGCTCCTGTTCCAGCTGCATCTCCAGCTGCCGGAGCTGTGCATGGGAGACAACCACAGCCCTGCTCAGAGCTCAGCATCTGCTGCCAAGGCTCCGTGTGGCACAGCCACAGTAACCCCAGGATGGTGCACATTGAAACCTCCCATTGCTGCAGCTGGGGACCAGGGATGCGCCACATCCCCTGGAGCATCTGCTACCCTCAGGCAGTGCAATGGCCAGGGGGAGCAAGGGGAAGCAGTCCAGGAACCTATAGGATTTCTGGGACGTGCCAGGCTATTTAAGCCAACCCACACTGAGGGTTCCCCATGGGATGCTCCTGCAGCACCAGAGCAGTAACGCAGGGCCTTCAGCCACCTAGAAGAGGGGTTGGTTCCAAACCCCGCCACTGCTCAGACACAGGGCTCAGAAAGGGAATAAGAGCAGGCTGCTAAAGATCAACTGCTCTCTGGTGTGCCTCTGCCATTTACTCATTTGGAAAATAATAGTCAGACCACGGAGGGTGAGGGAGAGGAGGGATGAATGGCTCTGCTGGCTGAGAGAGCCGTAAGGCACAGCATCACTAGAGATGTTGGCACTCTGTGCAGGGCAATTAGACAGAGAGGTGCAGAAGGACAGGGAGGATCCCTGAGCAATGCATCCTCACAACCAGCCCAGAGCTTCTGCAACATGGGCTGGTGAAGAGGGGGACTGCACTGAGCAGCAGCAGAAGGGCAGCACTGTGGGGGGAAATGGGGTTGGCACAGGGGCAGCCCCCATATTACACAGAGCTTTATGGCTTTGAGCGTGACTATGTGCTGACAGGAGCAGGAAGAGCAGAGACTGCCTCATTTGCCTTTCCACTTGTCCTGCCTTCCTAAAATAGCACATGCAAAGCCCCACTGACTGCTTCATTGAGCCTCAGCAATGCTAATTCACCACGTACAGCCAGATATGCCTCAGGCCTAGTGGGAATTGGCTGCTACCACTCATCCCACATCAAACACCCCGGGGGTTCGGAAGAAACTGGAGCTCCTATTCACGTGCCACCGACCTTGTGGTCTTGTGGAAGTGGTATTTTCTGTTCATTAGCACTCAACACAAAGCTCTGTCTGGCTGGAGCTGTGCCCTCAGCATGATGCTGGTGGTACGGGGAGCAGCATCCCATGCGCTGCACCACACATGGCTCTTGTGCACCATCATCCCTCCAGCCCCTCCAGCACACAGGGACACACGTCTGACCCAGACCCTGATTCTGTACCTTGGGACTGAGGCTGGGGCTCATGCTGGGGTGGTGGGGAGGAAGCAGCGAGGAGGAAGCACCCCTGTGCACCCAGCATCATCCCAAAGCCATCGCCAACCTACCCTCCTCTGGCAGGACTGCCGCACATCCTCCAGCTCCTCGTCCTTGTCCTCCAGCTCCTTCTGGTGGATCTGCTTCATCCGCTCCATCTCCAGCTCCAGCCACTGGTGTTGCTGCAGGACCCACAGGGGATTGCCCGGTGGTTGGAGACAGCCCCGGAGGGGTGGGGATGCTGCAGGATTAACACACGTGCGGGGATGAGCATCCCCAGCCACGGTACCTGCTCCAGGTGATCGACAGCGGCCGTTTGCTGCTCCAGCTCCTTCCTCTGCTCGGCAGCATTGGCTTCCATGTCCCAGAGCTGCTTCCGGAGGGCAGGCACTGCCCGGGCATCCATGGTGCTGGGGGTGCTGAGCTCCTCCACCTGGCCAGCCAGCACCGACACCTTCTGTGCCAGGCCAGACACCTCCGCCTCCTTCTGCTGCTCGGGGGGGTAGAGCAGTGGGTCAGGGGCTTTGCACTTCCACCCTGCTCCTCACACCTGGACCATTCCCCATTGCATCCTCAGGAACATCCTCAGGCCCTCGCTGCACCAGCAGCTCCATCCCCATCACAAGCATTGCAGCTTCCCCAGCCCCAGCACACTGTGTCCCTGTGGTGTCTTTCAGGTGAGGTTGTGGAAACAGGGAGAAGAGCACAAGTGGCTTCAGTGGAAATGAGGGGTTGGCAATTAGGCAAGCATGGGTGGTTATCACTCATGTACAATGATAGCCTTTCTTCTGGCAGAGGATGATGGCATTTAAATACATTAGGCACATCCTAGAACCGCACTGAAAGAAACTGGAATTAAGTTGCTGGGCTTGTGCCTGATTGCCTCAGCTATAATTGCAAAGATAATGGCTTAGCTCTGAGAGCTCTTCCCAAAACTGAATATAATGCCTCAAAGTGGGATCTCTCCCTCTTACCTCCAAGCGCTGCTGGAGTTTGCCCATCTCCCAGCGGATGCTGGTGTTCTCCTGCGACACTTTCTCACGGAGGCTCTTCTCAAAGGCAGACTCCCCCAGGGCCTGGGCTAACTGCAGGTCGAACCTGGATGGGGAAGCACAGGTCACCTCAGCACCTTCGTGCCTCTGGGTTGGACCAACCCCCAGCCCACAGTCAGCACTCAGCACAGGACAGCAGGGAACGAGAGAAACAAAGTGCAAATTAAAAGCAATTATAAAGCAATTGGTGTTTTCTGTGCCTGCCTGGTATCCTATCCTGGGGCAGGAAACCCATTTCCTTTGAACACTAGAACACTGGGGATCATTCCTTACTCTCCTCTGCTGCACACCACGTTTGCCAGCAGCGCTCCCAGCACAACCACATGCTCACCGAGGGCACATGGATGGCCGGGATACCCCAGCACGAGGACACCCCGAGCCCCAGCATCTCTCCCCACAACACCTCCCCGGAGCATCACACTGAGAGTGATTTCCATTACGGAAGGAGGTTACAGTCACAGAGCAATGTGATGTGAAATCCACCTCGTGCGGAGCAGGAAGAGCAGGAGCCCCGCTCGCAGCACCCCCCAAGCCCCCATTCCCCCCCACAGCCTTACTTCTTCTGCCTCTTCTCCAGCTCGTGGCTGCGGCTCTGCTGGCTCTCGGCGAGCACCCGTGCATCCTCCAGCTCACAGGCCAAGTGCCGGCACCGCCGCCGCAGCTGCTGCGATGCCCTCTTGGCCACCTCGCAGGCTGCCTGTGCTGCACCGAGCTGTGGGCACAGCGGGTGAGACCCCACAGCAGGGACCCCCCAGCACCAGGGGAGGGGTCACCCCAGGCCCACCATTAGGGACAATTAGAGGTGCTCTGACCCCCCCTGTGTCTGCAGCATCTCAGTCCTGCTCTGCAAAAAGCAGCGCTGCATCCCTCAAGGAATCGCATCGTTTTTGGGATACAGATACACACACAGAGCTCCCGGCAGCCAGAGAATGGAGCCATTAAGGAATGACTTTAAATAAGCAAAACCTTGCTAATGAAGCCTGTAATTCCAAACCAACTATCAGGAAGCAAATGGGCTGTTTTGCTCTTACCCAAGCTCCAATGACCGGGCTGCTTTTCTTATTACTTGTTAATGTAGCATGAATGATATCAATTTGTTGGTTTTATACTCATGGGAAGTGACCTGACTCCCAGGAACCGCTCAGGGAGGCACAGTGGCTCTTTCCCTCCTCATGGCAGAGCTTGGGAACTGCCAGCTCCTTACCTTAGCAGCTCTATGTGTAAGAGATGGTGCGAGCACGGTACCCAAAACACTGCTCAGCACCAAGACCCACTGTGCCCCTTCCCACCCTGTGCTCATGCTCACACTTGACCATGGTTGAATTCTGCCCTGTTCTGGTGCAAAACTGCTTTTATAACTTGAAGGAATGTGGGGATATTTACTCTCAAAACAGGGGCCAGCGAAAGCATCAGCACCAAGTGGCTGTGGTTCTGAGCCTCAGCCTGCCCACGGAGCAGGGGGAGGACACCCAGCTCCAGCAGCATCCCTGCTCCGTGGCTGGCAGCACTTGCCTTCTGCTCCAGATCAGTCCTGGTGCTCTGCTCAGCCTCGAGGCGCTGCTCCATCTGCATGAGCCTCTTCCGCAGGAAGGAGATCTCTGTCTGCGCACACTCAAAGCGCACTTGCCACTCGTCCTCTGCCAACAGACAGACACGGGGGTGAGGGGGGTGCTCGGGCCCCACCAGCCATGCCAGGGTAGGATGGGTGAATACGCAGCAGCACCATGGCTCCTGTATGGCACAAATGCCAGTGCCAAGCTTGTAGGGTGCAGCTCTGCCCCAGCTCACATAGCACAGGTATCCTCACCTTCAGCAAAGCATGCGTGCTCATGCCATCCCATCCCATCCCATCCCACCTCATCCCATCCCACCTCATCCCACCTCATCCCATCCCATCCCACCTCATCCCATCCCATCCCACCTCATCCCATCCCATCCCATCCCATCCCACCTCATCCCATCCCACCTCATCCCATCCCATCCCATCCCACCTCATCCCACCTCATCCCATCCCATCCCACCTCATCCCATCCCATCCCACCTCACCCCACCTCATCTCATC
>JASSUY010020168.1:0-55970 GCA_032466535.1 Forpus xanthops
TCCATCCCTGGCGGTGTTCAAGGCCAGGTTGGACATAGCCTTGGGTGACGTGGTTTAGTGGGAGGTGTCCCTGCCCAGAGCAGGGGGGTTGGAACTAGATGATCTCAAGGTCCTTTCCAACCCTAACTATTCAATGATTCTATGGTGTCCACCCTGTGACTCAATTAAATATCTCAACACAAGCAGCAGTTTAGGAAACTGTGAAGTGGATGCATTTATGTTATTTACTTGTGGCAGTTTTAAAAACTGCTTCAAGATCAACACTAAGCTTCTACAGTCACATGAAATCTTTGAAATGTGCTTTTCAATTCAGAACTGGGTTTTGTATGCTGTGGAACAACCTAAAGTAGGAAAAGCACAATGAAGCCCATGCTTGTTACAATAGCTAACCCAGTATGTTTCCAGTGGCAAGTCGTAAGGCTGATCTGCAAATTACAGGGTTCTAACAGTAAATATAGACAGAGAGATATTGCAATCACTTTGAAGAGCGAAAGGGCAATTATGATTAAAATGGTACTTTATTACTATATTCTTTTGTAGATCTGTGTGCAATCTGATAACATTCAGTCATGTTCCAGAAGCAGCAATTTCTACAGTGATGTAATTATTTCTATTCTAGTTTCATATTGCCACTTAATCAGATCTGCTGGAGGCTTTCACTGTTTTAATGGCGTTTCACAGGGGTTAAAAAACAGATAAAATTTCAGGCATTCTTAACAAAGACCACAAGGAAAGATGCTCTTTTTGATGAAGCAGGAGCAGGTCTTTAATCTTGCATTTTATCAGTGCTGCACTAAATAAAGCTACACACGCAACTTCTTCCTAGTCAAATTGGCCCAGACACGTGACTTCCAAATCCAATAGTAGCTGGACTGCACGGGAGCTGAACCAGGTAAAAATAAGCAGCGTGATTGGAAAAAGGCTCTTGAAGATCCTGTTAAGAGTGAGACACATGGCTGGCCATGGTCCCTGTCCTTCAATCCAGTATATTTTAATTAGTTATGAGGGATGAGAAAGGGTTCTTGTGTAGTTGTTCTGTTCAGTGCCTCTGTGGAGTCCATGCTCATGTTCTATGGTAATACCAAGTGGAATGCTCTGATATTATCAAATTCCTGTAAATACAGTATCTCTCTTCAGGTATTCTTCAGTAGAACTGTGCTTTAATTATGTTAGAAAATCGTTAAATATTCTCTTTCCTTCAATTTTTTAGCAGTTACCTGCAGAGAAGCGTGCCTCCTCTGACCTTAGTATTGCCAGTTCTGAAGAGGATAAACTTTCACAGAATGCCTCTGTCCTGGAGTCTCTTTCTGAGAAAACAGAAAATAATGCAATTGAGGACAAAACCAGCATGATATTTCCAGATGGCAAAACAACTGGAGGTGAATCTGAGGACATTAGGAAAATGGCTGATAATATAAGTGATACTACTGTTGGTGATAGGAAAGTGCAGAATGGTTCTGTGCCAACTGGTGAAGGTGAGCAAAGCAAAATAGTGCCAGCTGAAAAGAGTACAGAAAGCCTGGGAGATCTACATAAGGATATGGAACTCCAGAAAGAAAGAAAAGAACTTGATGTAGTAACAAAATCAGAAATAAAGGATGAACCCCACCTAAAAACAGAGAAGGAAAATGACATGGTAACTGAACAAACAGAAGATAATAAGCTGAAAATAGTACCTGCAACTGAAAATAATGTAGAAACTGAAGAAGCCATTTCTAGTGAAACTGAGGAAAAAGAAGAGAAGGAAAACAGAGCAGATCTCTCTGAAAGTAAGGAAGAAAGGGTCCCTTCAGAAAATGCTACAGAGCAACAGGAAGATAAAGGTGAAGCTCATAAAGAGGCTGTAAGAGACACCACTACAGAAACTGTACCTAATGTTTCAGATGAAGTGGCTGATGAAGAAAAGGAACTAACAAAGCATGGAATTGACAACATTAAGGAGATAGGTGGTATTGCTGAAATACAGATCAGTGATGGGGATAAAATACCTGAGCTGGAGGATAAGCCAGTGGAAAGTCAGGCTAAGCAGGTCCATGAGATAATCAGCTCTGAAGAAACTGTATCAGAAAGCCAAGATAAAGTGATCAAAGTAGACAAGAAACTGTCAGAAAGTGAAAATGAGAATATTAGTAATGTAAGCGGCATGGAGATCAAAGACTCTGGGAAAGATGACATAGACCACAAGGCAATACAGAGCAAGCCGGACGATACGTCTGCTAAAATGGAGGATAAACTGACTGATATCGACCAAAATTCAGAAGAGAGAAGACCCGAGAATATCGAGGAAAACAGTATTCAGATAGACAAAGAACATTCGGAAGTTACTTCTGATGAAATAGTGAAGAACAAGCTTCAAGATACTGTCAATGAACAAGCTGATGATTCTGAAGTCACTCCAGTCCCCAGTATTAGTATTAGCACTGAAGAAAAAGAGAAGGTCAAAACCGATAATCAAGACAATATGGAAACGTTACAACAGCTAGAATCAGAGAATTTGAAGGAAAATGATGCAGATTCAGGCACTGGTTCTACGACTGATAACAGCAGCATCGATTTGAACTTGTCAATTTCTAGTTTCCTTAGTAAAAACAAAGAGACAGGATCAATATCCTTACAGGTAAGTACAGTCAATCATATATTTTTTAATGTAAAATTCTATGTGTATGTGACCCTAAAATTATCTCCAAGTTTGACCTTTGCAACAAAGAAAATTACTGAGCAAGAAACCAGTATGACAAATAAATACAAAACTTTATAGAAACTAAAATGTTCTAAATTGCATGCTCTAACCATGTCTGGATTGTGTGCAGTTATGCAGCAAAGCTTGAAGCTACAGAGCTGCCAAGTATTTTCTTATTTTAATGCATAATTGTAGTTTAAAAATGTAGACTAATGAATAGCAGGAGGCTTAACTATTAAAGGTGAAGATTTATGAATGGCTCTAGTTCAGAGTTTGTATTCAAGATGAGTAGTTCAGTGCCTATTTTTTACACAGAGTCCATATTTAACAGGACAAATCTCTTATAACATCTCATCTTACACTGAATTCTTGTCACTTCCTTGTTCTGTCTCTGTGTTCAGATTTAAAAGATCTAAGGCAGACAGTCTCTCAGGATTGTTTATTCCAAACACAGTACTCTTGTGGTTGTACTGTTATCAATGCGACTATGCCAGTATGAATGCACTTATTCAGAGGGAGCACATTTCACATTATGAACTTTATTTATATCTTGATACTAATATGATTACAGCCAGTATGGAATATTAACTGTAACCATGAGTTTGAAGAAAACAAAACCCAACTCTAAACAAGCAAACAGCCAAAAAAAACCCAAAGAAAAATATTAACTCGGTATAGCAGTGCTGAGCATGACTTCAGAGTGTTTGCAGTAGCCCAAACATAGTAGAGATGCAGTTTTAACTGGCATCTCTCTTTCCTCATAATGAAAGAAAGCAGCTCTGACAAGGGAAATTTGGCCAATTCTATCAGTAAGAGCATCACATGACTTTTTATTAATATATAAGAAATTAAAAAATGAACTTGCTGGTTTATTTCATAAGAAATTAAAAAAATGAACTTGCTGGTTTAATTTACTTCCATGCAGAAGCAGGTAGCTGAGTAAATTGCTGTTCTGTTTCAGTACTGGCTCTCGGGTTAACTATATTTTTTAGTGTCTGGGGAAATTATGGTCAAAAGCAAACGGTAATTGCAGCTGTCTCCAGCTCTTGAACATAAAATTGCATCAGTTCTGTTCAGGGTTTACCTAGATTATTTTTTCTTCTGCTAATTTGGATGTTCAATAGTTGCAGTTTTCCTTTGCTGACTACAAAAAGTCTCAGTATATTAGAATTTTTCAAGTTCTCTTGGTTA
Source organism: Forpus xanthops (assembly GCA_032466535.1). Lineage (NCBI taxonomy): Eukaryota > Metazoa > Chordata > Aves > Psittaciformes > Psittacidae > Forpus > Forpus xanthops. The sequence continues at coordinate 3,872 of JASSUY010020168.1, forward strand.
GTGAGGTACCTGATAAGCAAAAAATCCCTTCACAGAAATATCTGAAGTGATTTAATATTAAGAAATAAGGGGAAAGGATATAATTAAGTCCAGAATAACTTAGCAATGCTTTATTCAGGAAACTAGAAGACAGAAGAAGACTTTAAAGAAAACTCGGAAGTTTGTTGTTGATGGAGTAGAAGTGAGTGTAACCACATCAAAAATAGTTACTGAGAATGACTCAAAAAGTGAAGAAATGCGATTTTTACGGTAAGTGTTTTTAAAAGTAAAATGTACAAGAGGTTAGCTTTTTTTTTTTCCTTCTGTTAAAATAAAAGTAGGGGACTAATGATCTTATTTCTGTTATATTTGGGTGTTAATTTCAATTCTTTTGTTACTGAGAAGGAATGTGAGGTGTCCTTAATAGGACAATCAATTCAAAACTAGTTTTACTGCACCTAAGTTGTAGATGCTTTTTTCATCTTCTGTAGGTTTTCACTATTAAGTGTTTTTTTTCTCCATTTTTAGGCGTCAAGAGCTGAGGGAGCTGAGGCTTCTTCAGAAAGAGGAGCAGAGAGCCCAACAGCAGCTCAGTAATAAGCTTTTGCAACAGCGAGAACAGATGTACAGGCGTTTTGAACAGGAAATGACAGTGAGTTTCTGGATTTTGGTGACCTTAAAATATGACATCTTGATGGAATAGGCAGAATACTTTAGCAGCAATCAGTTGTTTCCTTTTATGATGGCTATAGCTTAGGTTTCATGCTTATTAATGAATGGCAGTATTTTCCATTGTGGGGTGCCTGGCTTGTATGCTAGAACTCCCCTACCCAGACAGTTGGTTATGGGCATCCTGTGGACAGCACTTCACTGAATGGAATTTAGTTTCGTAAAAAGAGATGCCAAATTGTTTTTACAGACTAAAAAGCGTCAGTATGATCAGGAAATAGAGAACCTAGAAAAGCAGCAGAAACAGACAATAGAGCGCCTGGAGCAGGAACACACAAACCGCTTACGAGATGAAGCAAAACGCATCAAAGCAGAACAGGAGAAGGAATTGTCCAAATTCCAGAATATGCTGAAGAACAAAAAAAAAGAGGTAAGAGACAATGGTGATAATACAGAAAATAAGGAGTATGGGTATAGCAGCAGCTGAGATTAGGTCTCCCAGAAGCCTTGTCAACCTTGTGCTGTACTGAGTTGTGGAAGGCTTACTAGCAACCAGTATTATTTCTTTTGTGTTACTGCCTAAAGTGAAATACAAACAGCTAATGAGAAAGATTTAGGTAGTGACTTAGTGTAGAGAGCACCACCAAGTTAGAAAACTTAATTTTTCACAGCATCTTTAATAAAGTATTTTCTGTCAAATCAAGAAAATTGTTTTCTTAAAGATTGTAAAAAATATTTGAGATTTTTACTCTTAACAAATCCAGCCATAGCTATGTAGGAAATACGTATAAAATTAGTTTAGAATCAAAGAAAATGGTTTTGATTACTACTGAGAACCACTTAAATTCAAATACTTTTTGTTAATTTGTTAGGCATCTATTGAATGTGTGCTGTTGTTGTTTAGAATTTCTTTAAATGAAGTGGCAGCAGTTATGTTTTTAGTTTCCTTTAAAAAGGAAAGCCAGGAGGGGAAAGTCTGGATAACCTAACATCTTTTACAGTTGATTTAATGTGTGTCATACAGTTAAGGCAAAATGAATGACATTTGACAGTAACACCTTATGCTATTAATTTGCTTGTATTAGACTAAGAGAAGGTGATGTGTTTCCACATGGATTTTGCATCTTAAAAGCTGTTTTATTTCATTTGCAGATCAATTTTATAGTGCTTGTTTGTATATAAAAGGCTCTAGTGTTTGCTCCAATAGTTACTTAGACTCAGATTTCCATGCTTCTGCATAGAATGATCCCGTAGTACAAAAGAACATAAAATAATACAAGTTGTATTCAGTTTGAACCATATGCTCACATGTAAATAACAATTTTTCTTCTTTTGCGATACCTCTTGCATTTTTGAGTCTCTCTCTATTTACTGGTGATTGGGTTCCTACATGGGAAAGCGGGAAGATTTTTACATATTGCTCTGAGCTACAAGCAGTTCTTTCATGGAAACAGGAATAGCATGTGGTGGTTTGGACTCTGTTTTCTGATGATGCTTCCACTATTAAACAAACAGGCATTTGTTTTTGGGTGTGTAGTTTTGTATTTCACGCTTAAGGAAGTGATTTACTGTTCAAACTCAAAATGCAGCTGCTGCTCTAAAGCTCCCCATGCTATACTTGAGCGTGCAATGTTACATGTTTATAATTCTTAAAAATAAATAAAGCACATCAGCAAATTAACAGATTAATAGTAAGTTGATTCAGCCAGGGTATATTTAGAATCTTTCTACTAATCTAGCCTAATTCCCCTTGGACTGAAACCCCCTTTGGCTGCTGAAACCTTCTGTTCCAGCACATGTGTTGTGGGAAGTTTCTTGAAAATATATGTAGTTAGTGATGGTTTTTGCTTTTAAATTCTTCAGAACCAAACACAACCAATTACTATTTTATTTGCTTGTATGGTTATTGTAAAGACATAGTCTGTGTAGATGTCATTTATGGTTGGATTTGCTACTAATGGCATCTTATAAATTCATGTTTGAGGCAGTGTCAGAAATAGCTGGTTTTCAGCGGAAGTTGTTTTAAACTTCCAACCATATTCACAGCTTTACTGTGAGGTAAACATGTTCTCTAGTTCTTTTGATATAGTGCTTCAAGAAAATACCACTTTTGCAGGTGGTGGTTTTCTTAACTATTGGCTGTTGTAGCTGCTGCATGAAACCACAAGCAAGAGATAGCCATTTCTGAGAGCACTGGGCAGCATTTGCATGCAAAAAGAAGCTGGCATATACCTCCTTTCTGCACTGCTGGCACACATAAAGCATGTATTGTTCCTTCTCTTTTCATTAAGCTCTTTTCACTGCTAACATCCCTGCCACTGAAGTAATGCACGCTTCCCAGTAACTCTAGTGCTTGACCTGCATGTCCTGTGTTCACAGTAATGCTTGCTGTGGAGAAAGTGTGTCCTTTTCGCCACCTTCTGCATGCTTATATACACTGTAGGTTTTATGTGAAGTGGAGAAAGCACCAAAAGAGCTGAGAAAAGAGCTCATGAAACGCAAGAAAGAGGAGCTTGTGCAAAGCCAGCATGCTCAGGTAACAGCAGCTTCAAGCTACTAAAATACAAAAGGCAGCACTATTCACACAGCTTGATGATTTCACGTCTTGTTGTTGTTGAGTGAATATGGAACTTAACTCAAACTAACCCTATGTACTGCTCTCTTTCTTCAAGAATTCCCATGTCACATCTCATTGTGTATACTGTGTAGAAATGTAGGAGCAGCAGTTTCCAGGTTTGTTCTGTTAAGCATAATATTTCATATGCTGTACTGAAAAAAGAACAGTATTTTTTCACAGCAAATTTATTTCCAGTGGTTTTATGAGTGGTAAGTACCTTATAGCTCCTTCAAATCAGAAGTAAGTTTTGAGAGATACAAGTGTAGGAGATGAAAAGGTATATGATGTGTAAACATGAGGCATCCTGTTCATAGAAGCAAAACAGATTAGGTAAAATGGAGTTATTTAAATGTCAAAGTGTAGGTGTATGGAAACTTTATGAGACATCATCTATAATTTCACACCTTCAGACTTGCTGCTTTTGTATGACCCAGCTAGGAAGGGAGACAGCATTTTAAAAAATTACTGGCTTTGTGGTGGCCACAGCTTGTACAGTGAGTTTGCACCATGACAGTGAGTGTTTGGACAAGTTATTTAAAGACATTTATGTGAGGGACCTGATGGAAAATAATAGCAGCTTTATTTGATTACGTGTTTAATTCATGAAGGAACTTCCCAGGATAGAATGTAACTGAGCTGTAGCACTCCCCCCATGGCAGGGATGTGTGTCTGAACTTCTTAAGGAAACTGTTAAAAACCTGAATTCTCATAGTGCTTGTAATGACTTAGATTGTTTTCTTTGCTGGTTTCACTTTTGAAGCGAGAGGTGTAAAAGGCAATTTTAAAGGTGAAATATCCTTACTTGGAATGTTTAGTGCAAGCTAAGGTGCAGGTGTTTAGTTTTCAACTATCTGGAACTTCTGTCAGTAACTACTTTAGTGTGATGAGCCTTGACAGTTTAAATGTGTATTACTAACATACAGCAGATCTCTTTTCTCCTTGTGTTTTTTTAAGAGCAGAAATGTATACATGATATTCTGACATAGGAAGTACATTGTGTCCCACAGGGCGTTGCTCAGGTTATGATTCAGTCTTTTCAGTTGTCTTCATGTACGCTTTTCAACGCGCAAATGCAGGATGTAAGTCTTAAATTGCAAAGCAACAAAAGTTTTGTTACTGTCATTTTCCAGATGTTTTCTTCTGCTCTCATGTGCTGATCAATGTCACTGCTGTCCCTAAAGCAGTTAGCAAAAATTCATGTAATTACACACTACTGAGAGTAAAACCATCAAAATTACAGCAGTTATTCACTCTGGGCAAGACACTGAAGTTTTGCACATGCTATGTAATACTGTTCTCTGGTGCTTACTAGTTGTTCAGCACATGTGACAAACAATGTGTGGCTTCTATGCTGTGTGTGCAGTGAAACCATGTATTTTTAAGATAGCTGAAGTGTTTTGAAGGTACTTACTGGGCAGAACCAAGCGGTAATTTTCAAAAGGCAGTATGCCTTGCACTGTCTGCCTTCAACCATTCAACATGTTCTTTAGTCAAGTCTGTGACTTTTATTCTATGTGATATTTGAGTAGATGTGAGAAGAGGAAAGGCCAGAGTGCTTTCCAAGACTGCCTGGTTTATCTTCTAGTGGTACCAAATCTAAAACTGCAAGATCTACCATGTATAGAGAGAGCAGTGATGATATTTAAATGATTGAGTAGAGCTCAGTCTTAATTGCTTTTTGATCGTGACTACACCAGAACAGCTTTCTCCCCTCTCCCTCCAAATCAAAAAATTCCTGTCAAATCAAAGTGTTAATTACGTGTCTGTACCCTCAGAATAATAAGCTTGTAGTTTTCTTATCCTTTTCATCTACCAAGGGAAATGTAACAGTATTTTTTGTCAATCCCTATATTTGCTTAGGTATGTCTGACTTAATTTACCAACATGGCTTTCCGGTTTTTTTTTTTTGTACCCTTACGTCTGTCACTGTCAACTTACTCCACCTCTAGGTTTGTGTTAGCTGGCTAATTGTAACTGCTCTCCACTGGGAGAGATGAAAGTCTCATCAATTAATAACCACCTGTGAAGATGAAAACCAGGATTCTCCTGGTCACAGTAAAAAACTTATTGAATGAACATTTAATTCCATATGTTGCTGAGAGTTCTTCTAGCCAGAAGCGTAGAAGTTCAGTAAAAAAATCAGGCAGTTCCTCTCATCACCTGTAGGCCAGTGCTGTCCTCCTGCCTCATCCCATCTCTCCCTTCCAATAGAACATCATTTAACATTGCTTTGTTATGTATAATAGCAAATACCTCAGCTACCCACCTTGGCTCGGATAGGACACTGTCATCATCCTTTCTTTTGATTGTTATGTCATGGTAGAAACATCTGCTTTAATTTCTGATTCGCAAAGAGTGTGTGTGTGCATGCCTGCATGCTTGGAGATGCTTGTTTTGTTATTTGAAGTTGCAGAGAAGAAAGACAGCAGGCATGGGAGGGGGATTCTTAGTGCTGCCTGCTTTTCATGGTAGGATGCAACAGAATGGTACACCTAAGGCAATGTGCAGGTAATATGGGGACTGCGTGAGACAGATGGCAGATTGCTTTGTGAGGAGCCCTCAGCTCTGGTGTGAAAAACTTGCAAGTCCTGCAGATGCAGTTCCTGCAAAAGCCATTGGGTGTCTTCATATCAGCAGCACTCCCAACCTCAGTATCTTTGCATTCATGACAAAAGACACAAATCTGAAACCCAACTGTATAAATAAATAGGCTTTAACTAACTATCCAAAGCAAAATTACCTAATGTACTTACATTTTCTTATATGCATTAATATGTAACCCTTTATATGATAATTATATTGAGTACTTCACTGGCTTTGAACCTGCAGCTTGTTTTGAGGAGGGACAAGAGATGGAATGAATTGCAGATTGCTGGCTAGTTCCTTGCCTTTGTTCTTATTTCCGAAGCTATTATTTAAACATTAAGTTCACTCTTACCTACTCTCCACTTAGAAAATACAAGAGATTCATAATTTATAGCTGAGGCATATTAGCTCAGATTTTCATAGATGTATTTGCTTTTCATATATTGCTAATGCTGAGAGGAACTGGGAATTTCATTAAAATGTCATGGGTGAGAAGAGCACAATGTAATTAATTTGTGTTGGTTTTTACCAGGAGCAGGAATTTGTGCAGAAGCAGCAACAAGAGCTGGATGCATCTCTGAAGAAAATTATTCAGCAGCAGAAGACAGAACTAGCCACTATTGAACGGGATTGCCTCAACAACAAGCAGCAGCTCATGAGAGGTATCTGGCATCGGAATCTCTCTTTAAAAACAGACATTTGTGTTGTATTTCAATAAAACAATGGTCTGTCTTAAACTTATGAAATCAAAAGACTCTCATGGCTAATCCAGAAGCGTAATGAAACATTTGCTAAGGATTTGTTCTTAAAATGCCCACGTAGGCCAGTTCTAAACACAATGGCAGTTAGATTAGAAAGTATTACGTGGTACTTTCTGAACCATCCTTCGTTTTTCTCCCAGCTCGCGAAGCTGCCATCTGGGAGCTGGAAGAGCGACATCTACAAGAGAAACACCAGCTCCTCAAACAGCAGCTCAAAGATCAGTACTTCATGCAGAGACACCAGCTGCTTAAGAGGCATGAAAAAGTCAGTGTTGCCTTTGACTCTTTTGTGTGTTGTAATAGAGGTTTTTTTTTTATGAAGTAGTCTTATGATCTCTACTGATAGCTGTTTGCTTGCACAGGAAAGACCACGCAGTTGTTTTAAAGCTCTATATGTGATCATATATTTCCCTTTTGATTCTCAAAAAACTAAGCCAATAACAACATCAACCTTTCTGTATTTAAAAATAGCAAATTCTACTTATATGCTTGTGTTTAAATAAATCTACTCATTAGTACATAATTCTGGGATTAAGTGAGCAGAATGAACCTGATTACCTTTTGGGCAGATAGCTGATAACTGTCTCAATGGCTAAATCCTCTAAAAGCCCAGGAGACAAGACTTGTATCCCACAAGGCATTTTTGTTTTTCATAGAATATGCTAAACAGAAGAGTTCAGTGTTTGGAAACATAAAGCCAGTGGAGAGTTGTTATGGGATCTCCTTGGTGATTGGAATATGAGCAGCCTCCCCTGGAGGCTTGCTTTTGTGTGGTTGGGTGTTGTTTTTGCAACAGACTGGCCCTTCACAACTGCAGTTGTGGAAGTTCAGTTCCACACAGATTCTTTTGAACCAGACTTTTAAAAATGCAGTTCAGGAGTTGAACGACCACTGGTGGAGTATAAATGTATTAATTTTCAGTAGAGTCTTAGAGAACTTCGTCTGGGTTGGGCATGATCCAGAGCTTTCTGGACTAAGCCTCCTTCCTCCCTGTTGATATCACTAGCGCCTGGACTGGTTTCTTTTGAAAGAAGCTGACTCAAACAGCATGCCTATTAATGAAATGAGGTGCAAATATATTAAGTAGTTCTTCTGTAACATTTCCATATGGTTAACATTTTAGGAAACAGAACAAATGCAGAGATATAATCAACGCCTGATTGAGGAGTTAAAGAACAAGCACACTCAGGAAAGAGCCAGACTGCCTAAAATCCAGAGGAGTGAAGCAAAGACTCGAATGGCAATGTTTAAGAAGAGTTTAAGAATCAATTCGCTGGCCTCTCCAGACCAAGACCGTGAGAAGATTAAGCAGGTTATTAATCAAAACAGTTTTAATAGTGTAAATGCTTAGAGCAAAGTGAATGTGAGCACAGGATGGAGGGCACTCTCAGCATATTCACTGATGGCATAAAACAGGGTTGATACACTGGAGAAGATCAGAGGATGTTGTCCTTCCCTGGGCACTGATGAGGCTCCTCTGGAGCACTGGGTTCAGTCCTGGGCTTCCCAACACAAGGCAGACATGGGTGTACTGGAGCAAGTCCCCTAAAGGGCCTTGAAGATGACTGAGGAACTGCTGGGTCTTGTTGTAGGAAGAGATACAATACCTACATTCCATGCTGCTGGAGGCAGGAAGGCTCGGGGATGTCACCCATGTACAAGTTCCCATCAGAAGGAGTAAGAAATACAGAGAATCCAATTTAAATATAAGTGAAGGCTTTTTTTAGTGTGAGGGTGGTCAGATGCTGGAACAGGTTGTCCAGAGATGTTGTGGAGATGCTCTGAACCCAGCTGGACATGGTCCTGTGCAGCCTAGTCCAGCTGACCCTGCTCTGAGCCAGGGGGTTGATCTTTGCAGGTCCTTTCTAACCCCAAGTGTTTTGTAATTCTGTGAAATACTTTTCAGAATACTTAGTTTTTGAGAGCTTTTGAACTAAAAGTGCAGGGTTTCATTCTTTCAAAGGAAATGTAGTGAAGAGGTTCAGAAGTTTGCTTTCTACTGAGGCACCAAAGTCCCAAATCTTTGATTCATAGCATGAGCACTGGAAGAATGAATAACCTGGAAGAAACAGTCTCCAGTAGGTGTGTAACAGCAACCTTAACTGAGACTTGTAGCAATGCTGCTGTGCCACTTAGCTTGAGAGGAAGATAACTTCAGGAGCGTGGAAGTGAAATGTGCTGTGTTTTAAGGAAAAATGGGAGTGCAGCATGAGATGATGGCATATAATGATGAGAAATGGAATGATGAACAAAACTGTGAGGACATTCCTTTTGTAAGAGTCTAAAAAAGAAATACTAAAGGAAGTATAGTTTACTTTTAAAACTATTCTTTTATGCTATGTGTTCATTCTGTTACATACCTTCTTTTGACTTGTGTAAACTGTTGTATCTGGAGGCACAATATAAACTGTCTTTTTATTATTCATTATAGTTTGCTGTTCAAGAAGAAAAGAGGCAGAAGAATGAGAGACTGGCTCAGCATCAGAAACATGAAAACCAAATGCGGGACCTTCAGCTGCAGTGTGAAGCCAACATCAGAGAACTGCATCAGTTACAGGTTAAAAATATATGGCATTATAAATGAACCTTTAGTGGGAAGACTTGGGTTAATGACAGATGAAGGCAAAGCAGAAACTTCTTTTCCTTCATGTTTTAACTTTCAAAGGCCTGCAGCAAGCCACTTAACCAGATCCAAATACTTGCAATTAATGAAGAATCATTGTAAATGGAAGACCAATATCAACCAGGAGCAGATGATCACTTCTAGAATATCTATTAAGTTCCCAGTGCTATTTTCTGTGGCAGTCTTTCCTGTTAACTTAGTTCTGCTGAGATATTGTCATTCATCAGAACAGAGGCAGGCAGCACCAGGCATTGCCCACAAGACATTTGAGGCAGTACCTGGACTAGGGAGGCTTTTACCAAGTGCAGGTTGCCCTTTGTACTTGAGCTTCTGGAAGGTACTTGGAAGGAATTCCCTTCTTGCAGTGCAGAACTTGTAAAAGTTGCTGCTGTTTACCAGACACCAGGTCTCCTTTTCCTTTATATCATTTCTTTTTTTCTGTTTCAGGGACAGTTTTGAAGCATTAAATGATCATCTGCTGATAACCTTTCCATAGGGAAATCTTCCAATGATCAGTGAAGCTGATTCTCTTGTGTTAACTTACATCCTTGAGCACAGTCGCTGACTGTGCCGCTAATACACCTAGAAAATCCCCAAGTACTGTGTGAGCCTTGTAGGAGTTTCAGCTCCAGTAAAATCAAGCAGATTAGGGCTACACTGAGCTTCACCAGGAAGAACTGGTCCCTGGCTACACTCCAGTCTGGCCATGTGCTTGTCAGTTTTGTTCCTGATTTTGCACTGTGGATCAGACCCAGTTAGGACTGGCACCCTGGAAACAAGGACATGGGTTTAGAGACTGCCAACTGCTCTTAAAAAGAAAATATTTGATGTAGCCAAATACATAAATTTTGTTTCTTACCATGCTACACAGTCCTCTGAAAGATAGCAGCTGCCTGTGTGTCTCACTGAGATGAGTGTGAAGCTCATGTGTGGTTTGATTGCCATTTTCCATCTCATAGGGCAATTCTAAGGCTGCTTCTGCAAGCTCATTTCTCTCCTCTCTAAGTCTCATTTATTAGTCTTGAGCTCACTGACACCAAGAGTTGAAATACTTCCAAAAACCTACCTCCTTTTTAATGTAATTGACTTTAATGTATTATACAAACTGTCTTTAGAAATCAAAGAAGAAATGCTATATGACCTTGAGAAGCATTTTTGGCAATGAAATATAGTTTTGAATAGCACTGTTGGCTGCCGCCCTAATGATATTTCAGGAGTATATTTGGACTTACAAGTATTTCTGATCTCAATTGGTTCTAATGGAAAGATCAGCTTTAGATAATGCAGGCTCGTAACATACTTCTATCTTGTAATTATTCACGTCACTATTTACAGGAAATAAGCTAATTAAAAAGAATTAGGACAACATATGTCAGTGTGCAAATGTTGAGTTGCCTAATCTGAATTAGTTTTACATAAGGATTATCTTTATCTCCTCTCAAGAATGAAAAATGCCATCTACTGGTTGAACATGAGACGCAGAAGCTAAAAGAGCTGGATGAAGAACACAGCCAAGAATTGAAGGAATGGAGAGAGAAATTGAGACCAAGAAAAAAGGTAAATCAACACAGTTTGTGAGTTGGAAAATCGAGAGTTGGATCTAGCAAATACAGACCATACAGAAAGTAGTGCAGAGGAGGAGACCAAGCCACTGTCCCAGACTGCTGCAGTTCAGTGAATAATAAAAGATGTTAAAACAACATCAAATGTGCAAAAACTGAGCAAAGGGCAAGTGCAACCAGAAAGGCTTCTGTTTTACCAGCCCCTGACTGTTCCCTCTTGCAGCTTGTGTGTGCATATTTGCATATAAAACTTCATAGCTGGAGGTAAATCTGGGTTTAGGAATGTGTTTCAGGAGCCAGTAGGCTGCTACAAAGACTGAGGCTAGATAACAGGAGGTGGAGGTTGGCTTTGGGGTTTGTATTTAATGTTCAGTAAGAGATTTTCACACTGTTTGGAGAGTGTCCTACGGGAAGATGGTATCCTCAGCTTTCCCTGCATTTTCTGAATTGCCTGGTGATTTCATTGCGATGGGGTATGAAGTCACAGTGTTCTGTCAGACAGAATGGCACCAGTGTGATAGGCTTTTTGTGCTTGTGCTACCTGTCCTAATCCCATGACAATCTGATTTTGGTTGTAGACGCTGGAAGAAGAATTTGCCAGGAAACTACAGGAGCAGGAAGTTTTCTTTAAAATGACTGGAGAATCGGAATGCCTTAACCCTTCAACACAAAGCCGGATCTCCAAATTCTACCCAATCCCCAGCCTTCACTCCACTGGCCCCTAATTCCAGGAACTACTGTAGGTTATTTCATACTTGGAATTCTCCATCCTCATCATCTGACCCCACTGGATCTGCGGTGTACATCAAAGGACCTCGTGCTCTTTATTTTCAGTGGAAACAATCAGTGTCGGGATCCGTTTCTTTACTTCTCTGAGCAGAAGAAAAGAAGAAAGGTGTTGGTGTACGACGGTAATGTTGTGTCCTTCAGATGTTTCAAGAGTAACTGGGGTTTTTATCTTGGTCTCAAAAAGTAAGTTATAGACGGTTTTGACTTTAAGCCTAAAACATGGATTATACTCTTTCTGATAACAAAAAGAAACGGTTTCTCACGTGAGCATTTAAACAGTGTAATATTAGTTCTGCTACTGTGTTTTTCAGTGTCTGATTTCTCCACAAGAGAATTCCACAATTGAAACTGCTGTGAGAGGTTTAAAACTCTTAATGCTGAGCAGTGTCTTCATAGCAAGGACTGAAACAAATTACTCAGAACATGCCAATCATGAGAGAAAGAAACCCTTATGTTTAAACCTGACTGGTAAAAGCAAAAGCCTTTGCAACCTCTTTGAGAAGAAACCTCTGGCATGAATTAAACTGAGCTAATCTCCATGACATATTTTGTCCATTAGTTCCATAATAAAATGGGGTGCTAGTTTAATCAACACAGTGCCTGAAACAGATATGCTGAACCTGGCAACAGGGTGGCATTTCATCATTTAAAGAAACAAAAACTCCTTATCATTGTTACTGTACAGAACAGAAGATTTCTTGCTGCTACTGCCATTTTTGTTGTAAGTCCTCACCCTAAAATATTTTGCACTAAAATATGTAAAGGTGAAAGAAATGCTAACTTTAAAAATGCAGTTTATTATTTTCCTTAGCTATTCCAGGGGGTTAGTTCTACAAATTGAACCCTGTAGAATGTATTTTTGAGGAAGCGGTGTGCACCGGGCACGTGTTTCTCTAACTGAACCTGCAATGGGTAGAGCCATTTTTCTGTTCTTACCAAAGCCTCTTCATTTAAACTCCATTGGGCGAGTGGAGCTAGGTGGTCATATTTATAAATACCCACGGATAAGTCTGATTTGGTTAGAAGTGTTAGATTTGGTTGGGTTTTTTTAGTCATTTTATTTTATAGAAAGGTTTAAGTTAAATATATAGACAAACTACGTTAAGAAGCTGGGTTTTTGCTTTTGTGTTGCCCTGTACTAACATAGGCAGGTTTTATTTTTCAGAGATGTACAATAAGTTATTTACCTGACCTGCAGTGGGAAGAATCAGAGATGTAGGGGAAATACAGCTCTGTTAGGTCACTTTTACTGCACTCTTTGGTGGTTAGAGTTTGAGTCATATCAAGGTGGCGTTACCAGCTGTACTTTGGTATGCTGGCGTTCAGCTTGTGAAGTAGTACTTGCTATCTGTCCTTTGAGGCCTGACTTTTAGGCTGCTTGGGTATCAACCATATGCGTTCTGTTTTGCTGGCTTGTGTTAAACATGCAACTGGTGACTATTACATGGCGTTCATTTCATAGGAACAGTATTGATGCATGTGAATGAAATCATAAGTTAACATAGGACTTTAATCAGATGTGGCTGAAACCTTGGATGCTGAAATCCTTGGACGTTGAAATGTCTTCATTGACGACCTCAATGAAGACATTTAATCAGGAAAAACCAACTAATTTGGAAAGTGCATGTTTTAATTTAAATTTTGTAACTTTTTGATAGCATAATTACTTTATAGCTAGTCTTAATTTCTGGCATTTTATTATATAACTGTGTATTGTGTACCATTGTAAATTCACATACCATATCTCTAGAATGTTATCTATTGCTTAATGCAAAGTTCTTTACATTGTTTATTCAGGAGGGTGAAAAGAGTCCCTGAAGGCCTTTTTAAGCTCCACCATCATAAATTGGCCATTGCTAAAATAACATTAAATAATCCTCATCTTTAACAGAGTTTGGTGGTAGTTTTGTGTGAAGTAGGCTCAGTGCTTTACTCGGGGAGCAGGCAAGGCAGGCACATTTCACCCCCTGGATTATCTCTACCGTCATCCACATTAAATCCTTGTTGGGAAAGGTTAATCCTCTCCTTACACTTTTGGCAGTTCCAGTGATAACTTGCTAATATATATTGATAAACTGTTTACCTCGGTCTAAATCTTATAAATGTTTTACTTGAAGACCCTTTTCACACCAGCCCCAGCCTGGTCTCGCAGTGAATTGGAAGTATTTAGGTTCTGTGATGGAGGGAGGGATTGAATGCAGAAGAAGTGGGTCAGGTCTGCAGGTGTGGAGCACTGTGAACTGTGCTGAGGCTACATAGCAAGTGTGAAAAGGTGTTTTTCTAGGGGATTACAGGAACTAACCTGGGTACTTAGACTGATAACATTGGGGTTAAGTATTGCAGAACGTGAAGCAGGTGTACAATATTGTATCAATGTCAGAAAATTCAGTCCAAATTAACTTATTCTCACAGAGGCCTGGAAGAGATCTTCTGAGATACAAAATCCAATCTGTTTTGTATCACATCACCTCCCTTTAATAAATGTTAGGAGCACCGTCTCCACTGTAGTTAGGTGTATTTTTCCTCACAAAACAATGCACTTTGTTACTCAGTGTTCAGCAGATCTCATTTTCCCCCACACCCTTCAAAAGACAAATCAGTATTTACTCCCTTTGTGTTTTACATCATAAATGCTGCCTCCAGGAAAATTAACAAAGGCAGTGAATGTGTGAATTGCAGTGCAATATATTGGTTGGCTGTCCTGTATTTACAGCTGCCTCTGACAGGTTCAGCCCCTGCAGCTTGTTCTTCCTGAGCTCTGAGAGCAGATTTTGGCACATGCAAAGTCAGCTTTGTTGGGATAGGGCCTTGGAAGGGTCAGAGCCACTGGCTCTACTCACATCCTAACCATTACTAGAGCTCAGCTGCTTGCAGGAACCTCTGCCTATGCAGCAGTGCTGGCAGCCCAGGGGGATCTCTGCCTGGGTGAGCCTCACATGGTCGTGCTGCCCCTATGCTTAGGAGGTTCAGCATCTTGAATAAATTGGGTATCTCTCCCGGATGGGGCTATCTGAGGTGGAGTTACCAGCGAGGAGGATTCCAGCTGTGGCTCAGCCTTGGCCTCCTGGGGTCCCAGGGAACTTTGCTTCACTTTGGAGAAGGGGGAATATCCCAGTGTTTGTTCCTCTCTGATTCCCATAAAGCAGTTGTGTTTCTTTTTGTAAGCACTCTGCTGAACCCAAGAGAAGTGTGTATGGCATGAAGAGACAGGACATTGAGGTCGCTATGATTGATTAAATAGCTCCTGAATTATTTACACCTTCAGAAGGAAAACTGGAATTGACACCTGAATTCCAGTTCAGAGGTGGCCACCCCACACTGTCCTTACCAGTGGCATTCATTCAGTGATTTTTCACATCGCTTTTGAAATACTGGTACTCATTCCCAGAAGCATCCTTTTTTCAGACAGTGTCTTGAGCTAATACCCTCTTAAAATTGCATCCATGGATATTGATTCTCTAATCCACCACAGGGTTTCACAAGTATTCTTCTGTCCCAGAGGACTTTCTCTATTGTAACTTCATGCTGCTTAATTTGTAATCTTAATAAATAGGAAACTTAGCACCTTAACTAAAACAGAGCCAAGCAATGCAGTGGTGTACCATCACAGCATGTCGTCTTGGCAGCAGGATCACATAGGAAGCTTAACTTGATTCTCCACATAAGAGTATCTGCCTTGCAAGTATTTCAAGGTTACTTTGGTATAGGAAAGGCTCGTATAGGAAAAATAACACTTTTTTAATTCAGGCCCTTAAATCCACTTTTATGTAGCCTGACTTTCAGAGCTGCTGTGTAGCTGCAGGTCGTTGCAGCTCAGAAATGCTCATTGTGCTGAAAACCAGGGAACAGACTTCACTGTGTGAATAAGCTCAGTGCTGGTTGCTTCCACTGAGCTATTGCCCTTTGGTTACTCTGCCTTGGGGAAGGGAGGCAAGGTTTTGGGGGCAATGGCTTTGGTCACTGGAGGAAAGGGCAAGGAGGAGCATGTGGGATGGTCACTGTGTAGGTAACTTTCTGCTTTTTATGTCAGCATTTACAATCTGGTCATTTAACTTCAAATTCTTCACTTCTGAGTCTCAAACTTCCTTGAGTTGATACATCCGTGCATACTTCCCATTCCCTGACTACTTCTGCTGTCTTCACAGCACATGCAAAGTAAGGTCAAAGAGAATAAACCTTCCTCATTCAGAGGCAAGGATGCTGTGTTGGTTCTCAGAAAAGGTGAGAACAGATGAAGGGGAGAAGAAGGCAAAAGAAGCTTGTCAGTGTTTCTCTATGTTGCTTGCAGAGCTCTCAGTTGTTCTTTATCCGCTTTCTCTTACATCATCCTCGTACTTCATTTCTATAGGTACTTTTGGCATTAGGTGCCTGAGCAATGAGACAAACCTCTTAAGAACATACTCAAAACCATGAAAGCTCATTCATAAGGGCTCATGTGCTTCCACTGTACCAAAAGCAGAAGGGAGTGGCTGAGCCCAAAGATGCTTTAGTTTGTCAAGGTCTCTTTTACAGTTCCCAAGGTAGGTGGTAAAGCCTCTTTCTTACAAATTATCAATACTAAAAAGGGGGAAAGAATGGAAACTAGAAAGGGACATTGAGTGAAATCTGTAATGTTGAACTCTGCACCCATTTCCTAGAAGGAAAGGCAAGTGGGGGGGTGGGTGTCTGCTGTGATTAAGTGTACACTGAGGCATCCCCACCTCATGTTGTCCCAGCCATTTGCTGCATGTTTTGTGTTACCTGCAACCCCAGTTAATTTTGCCTTACAGAAAGCAACCAAAAATCAGGGGATGGATGACTAACTGGTTGAGGGTCTCTGTACATACAGCTCGTGGAAGTGAACTTGCAGTAGCAGCCATACACCAGTTCTGGGTTGGTTTATTTTTTTGTCTTGTTTTTAAAAGTAATTTGATTTCATGGCTTTCTGTAGAATATTGTAATAATTCTGCTGTAAATACAATAAAATCACAGTTTGCTGAGCTGGCCTCTGGTTTGCTGATGGAAAAGTTGCATGGAATGCACATGATGCTGGAGTGAATGGGACTTCTTAAATAACTGAGTGTAAAAAGTACTTTAGGTTGTGCAGTGTGTGGCTGCCTGACTGGAATAGCCATGGGCAGGAGGGCAGATGGAGCACAAGCCTAAAAGGATGCTGTTTGCAGTGACTGCTGTGCCCTGTCAGTGGGAATGCAACATGCCAGCCACCCTGACCACTTGGGTACAGGTGAAGAGGTGAGGAGCTGCTGTTTGGCAGCAGAGCCCCCCTCAGCTGAACGATGAAGCAAATGAGAGGTTGTGCCTGTGGGGCTGCAGTGCTCTGAGCTGCCCAACCCTGTCCCACAGCACAGCCTGCAAGCACAGCACAGCTGTCCTGAGTAGTTCAGGCATGGACGCACAGCTGCTGTGCTTAAACGGGACAGCACAGGACTGTTGGTGGTGTTTTTAAATGAGAATTAAAAGGCAAGGTCTCCACAGAGCCAGGGGGAGTATAAATCACCCAGAAGAATGCAGGCTTTATTGGGAAAGAAGCTCTATGCTCTGAGAGCTGGCCTGGTTCATACAGGGCTTTGCTCTGAACACTGCAGTGTTTAGGGAGCACCAGCACTTGACATTAGTAAACCTGGACCAAAACCAAGTAATTCAAGCAAGGGGTTATGGTTTTTTTGCTATAAAAATGAGCCACTGACCTGCTATGGCCAAGCCCTGGAACTAAAGTAGCAGTAGTGTGTGTGTGCAGTACATACAGCCCCAGGAACACCGTAATGCTGATGTGGTGTCACAAACATGGTAGCCAGGCACCGTGCTGCACTGAGATGCCATTCTTTGCCTGGTGGTACCTTACAGCTCAGCCATCACTCAGCCCCTAGGCTCCCCCAGCTAAAATACATAAACTGTACCAGCAATGCCTCACTGCCAGGAGGAAGGCAGCGACTGTGGCACCCTGGGACGATGTGCAGAGGCTGCTGCTAATGTGACTGGCATCTGCTGACACTGAAGAAGCAGGCAGGTCAGCATGGGTTTGTCTTACATTCCTGTGCTGAGAAACAGGACAGCCACCAGCACCACCCAGCTGTGTCTGCCCATGGTCACAGTGATGCCCGATGTAACGATGGTCACGCAAGCCTGGGTTGAAAAACACTTTAATGGGGCTGTTTAGATGAAAAATATTCCCCCACCCCACTGTTTTTAAAAAACAATACAAAAATACTTTAAAAAAGATCAACAAATTCTGTTTAAAAGTGCTTCAGTTCGGTCCCTGTGCATGTCATGTCCTGCTGTGCTGCTATGAACAGGCATTGCAAAGCATGTGCTGACCCAGGCAGAAGCACTTGCATGTGCTGTACCCATCACTGCCTGCACCCCTCCAGTAACAGCTTCTCCAAGGAGCTGTGCTCAAGAGCAGGTTTAATGCACCTGGAGCATTAAACCCACACCCAAGGGCAGCTGGGTGGGCTTAGCTTTCCAAAGCAAGTCATGGGCTGGGATGATTGTCCTGTGGGCTGAATCTAAGCTCTTAAAGGTATGTGTTTGATGGGAAGGGATGCTTTCTCTTTAATTTATGCTGGATAGTTGGCTAGTTGTTAAAACAGGATTTTAGTTAGCTGGGAGTAATACAAGAAGCCTGGACTGAGTGAGACAGACAGGGTTCCCTGTCAGCCCAAAGCTTGGGAGCTCCAGATGCTAAGCCAGACATCAGGGTCATACTTGACAGGTAAAAGAGCCATTCAAAGCTCTGCAGCAACACCAAACTATCAAGCCTAAGTGGTTAGCTGATGGGCAGGGATGTGTTAGCTTTAAGGCAGTGATGACTCAGGCTAATTCTCTATAGGCTGCTGGGAATGCTGCCCAGTGCAGAACTGAGCTGCCTCTTTCCTCAAACCCCAACGTTTCTTCTTTTTCTTCTGCCAACATACATTTGTTCTCCTGGGGAGAAGAAAGTCAAAAGGAGGGTTACTTGAAAAGTTCATGTGGGGTAACAAAGACAAAAGACCCCAAACAAACATCTGGGGCCATGTGGGTTTTCCAGCAGTTTCCAGATATTCCCTGGGGAATCCTCCCCTCCCCAACAGGCAGCCCCTGCTTTCCTGGGATGACAGATGTTCATACCTTTCTCTCCTTTCTCTCCTTTCGGTCCCCTGTGCCCGTGGCGTCCTGGTGGGCCCATTGGTCCAGGGTCACCTGAGGGAATGAGGAGACCAAGTTTGCCCTTGGGCATGACCGCTCCATCAAAAGGGACAGGGCAGGGCAAGGAAGAGCAAGTCCTGTTGAGATCCTGAAGGTGCCACCTCTACTGTGGGTAGGCTATGACCTGAGCAGCCCTGTGCCAACTACCTCTGTGGACACAGGGCTGCTCCCTGGCTGTTAGGAGGATTGAGATGGAAAGGATGGCAAGCCTTACCTTTGGGTCCAGGATAACCTCTCTCCCCTTTTTCACCGGGTGGTCCCTGGATGGCACCATATGCTGGAGAGGGAAATGAAGGAGAGGATAAGTGAGTGGGACAAACCGCTGCAAAGGGCTCTGTACTCTCAGAGCAGCAGTCACACTGGAAGGACATTTCTCTAAGTCAGATGGGATTAGACTGACTGAAAGCAAGTTCTGATTCTGGTCCCAGCAAAGTCCCAGGGCAAGGTGTGATCCCATTTCACTGGCACTGCTCTGTCACCCTCTCTGGGTGTCCTGGCTGTCATCAGTGCTGGAGCTGGCCCACACTCAGGAAGGGGAATCTCAGCTCAGAGTGAGCTGCTGGCTCCTGTTGCTCTACACAAGCCAGCCCAGCCATGGTAAAATGGGCCACAGGGGTTGCAAGCACAGTGGCCTTTGGGATTTGGGATGTTTCCTAATGACGAGACTGCACCTCCCCAGCAAGGGAGGAATGGGATGGGCAGACTACCTGCCTCCAGCTTTGTATCTTAGCAGTATTTCTGCAGTGTGCAAAGGTGAAAAGATCACTGGGTCTACAAGAGGTTGGTGATATCTCACATGCATGAGCCAGAAACATGAAGTCAATATATCACTTACTTCTAAAGAAGTCCATGAGGTCTGCAGTGACGTTGCCATAGGCTGCAAAGACCCGGCTGATGCCAGGAGGACCAGGAGGGCCTGGGGGACCTGCGGGTCCCTGTGCAGTGTAAGACATCAGGTCCTGGAGAATACCTTGGCCTAAGGAATTAAAGATATCATTCGAAAGGAGCTCTGGGAAAACAGGCTGGATGCTGAGGCAGGAAGGCGTAAGGGGGAGGTGGAGCTAGCAGAAAGGGTAAGGGAAGTAAACATTGGCATAAAGCACAGAGGGTTAGGGCTGTGTGCTGGGACAGGGAGGGTCAGGAAGAGCAGGCATTCCACTCACTCTGTAGGCTCTCCGACACACGGAGTGCCAGCTCATTGTAATCCAGGGAACCAGAGAAGGAGTTTCTGTAGGATCTGCTTGAACTTGAACTCCTGCGTGATTCCTCCTCTGCCAGCAAACCATCAAAAGACCCATCATTGCCCATGGAGGTCTCATAAGAGCCATCGCTGCCCATTGAGGCACTGTAAGATGACATGCTGCTCATGGAGCTGCCATATGAGCTGCCCATGCCCAGTGATCCTCCACGGGATCCCTCAGCACCAAGGGATTCTCCATGCATCCGCTCGGAAGTCCGTAACCCTTGGTATGATGAAGACATAGACCCAGCCACCAAGCCACTATCTCCTTTGGGTCCTGGTGGTCCCCTTGGTCCAGGGGGTCCGGGTGGCCCCGAGATGTAGTTTCGAACTTCATCACCTACAAAACAGAGGAGAGACAGTGACAGAGTCAGGGACACTGGGGTGCTGGGGACTCCATGCTTGGCACAGGTTATGTGCTACTCCAGACTGGAGTGTGAAATTTTGTCCTGGCAATCATCTCAGTAACCCTCATCCAGTGCCATCCCTCAGGCAGCTGGCACAGATATCAACCTTTATCTCCACAGGTGCCATAGCACCCTCCTCCTTCCCATCTCTCCCACAGTTTTGGGTGTCCAATCTTGGCACTGTGCCCACAGCAGAAGGCTGCAATCCTCAGGCCAATGTCGGCACCTCTGCCAAATCAGCCACCCCGTGACCAGGGTCCCAACAGTGAGGGGATCCCCATGGTTTTGGAAGGCTGCTCTGGATGAGTTGCCAGCTTGAGAGCTCAGATTAATGCTGCTTCACAGCTGGTTCGGTTCCAAACTCTACATCACCCATTGATCTATAGGCAGGTGTTTGTCAAAGAAGATGCTTTTCCCATGGCAAAACTCTACAGATGACCTTATTGGGGACTTATTTGGACCTTACAAGCCAATTGTAGCTGCCTAGTGCCTGTTCCCTTTGGCTCACAACATGGACTTTGCCTCCTTGAGAGGAGACCAGCCCATCAGGTGCAGTGTAGACCTGGCTGTAGAGATAAGGTGTTTCTGCAGCCCCATTTTAGGGAAGGCTCCTACAGGATTGCCTTAGCTGTGGCAGGGGAAGCAGCCTACACAAAGCAAAGCATGGCTCAGGTGCGTGCAGGGGGATGGATGGTGTCCCCTTACTCTTCAGGTACTGGATCAGCTCGCTCCTGAACTCATCGCTGTTGGTGATGTCAGCATAGGACAGGAGACCAGTTCCTGAGAAGCCTGGTGGTCCTGGAGGGCCAGGAGGGCCAGGTGGGCCCTGGATTCCAGAGAGGGAGGAGTACCCCACACCTTGAGAGAGAAGAATTATTTTCCAGCAGTGAGAGGACAAGGGAATCACACGTCTGAGGATCTTCAAAGTGCAAAGGTTCCAACCCCAATTTCCACCCCTCTCCAGCTGATGCTGTGAAGTGACCCTGTTCTCAGTGGGCAGCCCCAGCTCTGCTGAGCTATATCTCAGCCTCAGACCCCCAACACCTACAGACAGAATCTCCCTGCCAGCTGTGAGTACAAGTGCTCTTTACTTTGTAGGTAAGCAGAGAAGTCCTCCAGAGAGGTGCCTGGTGATCCAGGGATCCCCGGAGGTCCTTGGGGCCCTGGAGGTCCAGGGGGCCCGACAAGCCCGCTGAATTCAGAGTCTGTAAGACACAAGTGAAGGAGTCACTCAAACCACCACAACCCTGATGAACCTTCCCTGACAATACAGTCAACATCAGCCACAGCCAAGTATAAGGTGTTTGTTTTCTCCCCAGCACCTTCTGATGCAGCCTTCCTGGTGCATCTCACTTTCCTTTGTATAGACATCACAGTCAGGAGATCCCAAAGAGGGCAGAAATCCCTATTTCTTAAATATACTTTCTTAAAGTGGCATAAAAAATTCCTTTATGCTGCAGAGTTGAGAGAAGGGCCTCTCCAGCCCCATTCCCAAGACAGCATCTCCCTGCTGCTGCTCTCCACAAGAGCATAGTGATCTGTCTGCAGCCCTTCATGGTCTGTGCAGGTGCTAGCAGAGCCCAGGAAGGCTGTAGTGTTCCCAAGTGACCGTCACAGTCCCATAGACAATTATTTGTCATGATGGGCAAAAGGGGAAATTCTGTCTAAGCCTGTAAAAAAAGATCCTGAAGTGTGTGGGGACCTCAGACAAGGGAGTAAAGAAGCTGGCTTACTTCTGAGGTATGCTGTCAGGTCACTGTAAGATATACCAGGTGTCCCTGGAGGCCCAGGTGGTCCAGGGAGACCAATGCTCATCCCAGAACCTGCAAAATCAAACAGATCCAAGAGTAGCACATTCATAGAACAGGCAATTACATTATGAACAGACAGGCTGCAGGGCTTGTTCACAGGCAATGCAGGGGAGACTCCTGCAGAGTGGAATGTTCCCAGCAGCAGATTGTGCTGGGAACAATGGCTTAAACCTTGTTCTAGTCTTGGAGTTAAAGCTTGCCCCATTAATCTGAACGCAGGGGCACTTGCAGATCAGCAGGCATCAGGCCTTTATTCATGACCCACTGGCATGTGCTGCTCTCCCTGTGTCTGCCTATCTGCAGTAGGTCTGATGCAGAACTTTGCATCTTTGTGATGTGCATTAATGAAATGTCCCTGCTGGTAAAGTGCAGATAACCTGGGTGGGGTGCTACTGCTAAACAGCAGATTTCTGCTGCCAGAGCCAAAGAGGAAATTCCCACCATCTTCAGGGCAGCCAACTAGAGAAATCTGATCTCTAGGATCAGTTCAAAGAGACTAAGAATGGACCAGGCTGTGCTTTTAAGGAGAAAAATGCAGCTACTGGGATTAGGTATTTTAGCACTGCTGTGGAGGATGCTCCAGGGTCCTCTATACCCAACAGCTCTAACAGGCCACATCACCACTTTACAAATGGAAAAATGAAGCAGAGAGGTGTTTCCTTTACTTGTAAGACTTTGTTGTCTCAACTGCCTTGACACAAAGTGGTCACAGATCAACTCTTCCACAGAGAGATACATCCTGGCCACAGAGCCAATGAAAAAAGGGTTGTAAAGGCACTTGAAGGGATTGATGGGAATTCTAAAATGAAATTATGTTCCCAAACTCAGTTTTTAGCAAAGCAAGAACTCATTACTGGAGTTTGTGGATACTATCTTATCTACAGGGAGTCTTCGTTTTCTTCCAAGTCTTTCACAATCCCTGTGAGGAGGTCTCTGTACATAGGGATCCACACAGTCAACACTGAAAGAGTTTTCACTGACTACATGAGTTTTCTGCTCAGTTCCCAAAAGAACAGAAGGAAATGCACACTAATAAAGGCCATTACTTGTCAAGTAGCTGATAAACCGTCTGGTCAGCTCATCGTAATCCACTGACAGAGACATGCCATCTCCCCCTGGTCCAGGAGGTCCTGGTGGGCCACGAGGTCCCACCAGATACTGGCGAATTTCTTCTCCTGGAAATGAAAAATGCATCTTTTAAGGCCATCCAGCTCCTGCAAAGGCACCAGGTCTGAGTTCTCGCTGCAAGCAGCACCTATGGCAGTCCTTGACCCTCTGAAGCAGCTGCTGGTAACTCCAGTTGGACACAGGAGATTGGAAGGGAAGGGGAGATCTCCTGGGATGCTTTATTCCAACCCCCACGTTTCCTTTCAAGGGCCACTTACTCTGCAGCATGTCCAGAAGTTCTTGGTACAAAACAGATGTAGTTGACACTGAACTGGCAAATGACTGATAGTGATCTGAAGAGCCTGTGGGAACGAGACAGAAGGTGAAGAAAGGTCAGGCAGGGACAAAGGAAAGCTGAGTTAATCCAGTTTAACTGGTGGAATGAGCCTCCCATGCCCTCAACCATGATTCAGTTCTGTCTCACACATACTGGTCATCTCCACAGATGTGTGCTCTGTGCTTTTGTGACTAAGATTCCAGGCTACTTCCAAAAGCTCTGGAAATTTCACGCACTTTAGGAGGGACCCGAGGATACAAGACAGCCCAGAATACTTGAGATCACATATACCAAACAGAGGCACCTGTCTGGGTCTTAGGGGCATTTCAGGGTCTGACAGCTAATGTTCAATGTGAGACTCTTTAAACAGCAGCACCTGTTAGTTAATCTAACCACTAAAATGAAACAAGGCTCAGAGGCCACCTCAGCTGTGTGAGGCTGCAGAGGATGAATAACTGGGTTGGGGTGCTGCCATTTAAAGACTGATGTTTCTCTTCTGGTTCTCACCTCCCAGGCGTTGTACAAGCTTAGCCAAGAGCATGACTCGGTACACAGCTTACCAACATGGTGCTTACTTGTCATATAGCTCATAACACGGGTAGCCAGCTCCGCATAATCCAAATTCATCCCATCCGCAGTGGTGATGACTCCAGGTGGGCCCGGAGGGCCTGGTGGGCCTTGGGCACCCATCAGATAATGCCTTACGTTGTCACCTAGATAGGAAGCACAAGGTATATCCACATCAGCAGAGGGAAGACAATGGCCACATGTACAATTACTGAGCCCTCTTCTCCTGACAAAAAGCAGGCCAACAGAAGGACAGTTCTGCAGACATCACAGTGGGCAATGGCGCTTCACAGTATTCAACAGAAATAAGATCAGAGCAGTAAGGCTGCTGTTTCTAAAGGGAAGGTGTCATGGGGCTCAGGGAGAAAGGCATGCTCCTGCTGAGCCACGGCAAACTCTCATTATACTCACTCTTCAGGTAGTCAGTGATATACTGCTGAATCTCCTGAGATGAACTTCCACCTGGGCCAGGAGGACCAGGTGGCCCAGGAGGTCCAGGGGGTCCTTGTCTGGATCCACCTACAAAAGCATGGTAAAGAGAAGGCATGCTCACAGTAGACCAAACGATGCTAAAGTGTGCTTGCACTGAGTCCTTCCTACAGGTCTGGAAATAGCTTTGGGAATGGGCAGTGGAGGGGCTCCCCATCCGTATCTAAACACAGTCTAGGCAGGCAGTATATTGTCTTCAATTAATTCAGCATCTTATAATTCAGCCTGCACAGCTCTGCAGGGCTGAGCCCAGAGACCTCCCTGGCTTTGTACTGACAGACCTGGGCCAGTTTGTGCCCCAGAGCACAGTGCTGTGTGGAAATACAGATGGAGTTCCGTGAAGTGCAGACGGTCATTAGTTTAACCTCATTGCCCTGCTGCTCCCAGCCTGGGCAGCACCAGCTCAAGAACCTCAACACTCATTTCCCTTGCAAGATACTGGTGGGTCCTGTATGACTCCTGTCACCATGCTGTCAAGTGACACCTCATATTCTTTAAGGTGTCTTCCCATGCCCTGAAGTAGTATTCCTATGATGTAGAGGATCATCAGGGGGTTTCTTCATATGGAGGGACACTTAGGTTAATACATACACACTTGCTGTGAAACTGCACTAATATCCCACATACACAGATGCTCTTACTGAGAATGAAAGCAGCTTAATTCACATGAGCCCACCTGAAGGTAAGTAAAACTGAACAAAGGGCACTTTTGTTCTGATCAGATTTTCCACTGGAGGGTTCAATGCAGCTTCCCTAATTCCTTATGGAACATGGTTAGGTAACCTAGAATCCCTTTCTTTCATGTGCCGTGAGGAAAAACTCAAAGGATTCCCAGTAACAGAAAACTTGCAACTCTTAAATTATCCGATTTCAGGCAGGCTGTGCAAAAAGAGGCTTTGAACACAAATCCCATTGGCCTTAGTTTGTCACCCACAGCTGTAAAACCTGAAGGAGCTTTTTCAGTCATTTCAAAGGACATCAACATTTCTTGATAGTATTAGAGCAATGATGGTCTGGCCTCTTACCTCGAGATGCTCCTGGGATGCCAGGAGCGCCTGGGACACCTGCATCACCTGGAAACCAGAGTGAGGGAGACACACAATTGTAATGGGTGATACTACATGCTGCATACTTGGTCATGTAAAACATGTTGTCAGAGAAACAACTACCTAGCCCTGCAATGACTATCTTGAATTAGCAGCTTGTTGGGGAAGAGCAGAAGGAAGAGGCCACAGCAGCTTTCCTGAATCTTCTGTGACCCACCCATGTGCCCTGTGCTCAGAGCATTTCTATTGCCACGGTCCTGCTCTGCCTGAAAAGGCAGTGGTGAGAATGGATGAGGTTTCCAAAGGACCAGGTGGCTGCATGCTTTAGTCTCAACCAGTCTTGCTTATGTGAGGCTACCAGCAAAGAAAGAAAGAAGACTTTTAACTTCACCTTTGGGTCCAGGTGGGCCTGGTGGGCCTGGAGGTCCCTGTATGGTGACTCTCTCACCTGCCAATTGCAGAAGAGTCAGAGATTCACAGGTATAAAACACATGGAGAAAATCCTGGCTCCACTAAAACTAAGGTAGATTCAATAGAGCAGGATTTTGTCCCCTGATTTCAGTCTAGGGACAACGAATTAAAAGCAGGAAAGGGTGCACAAACTAACCGTGGGAGGAGAATCCTGAAAGGCCAGGCTCACCCGGTTCTCCTGCATGGGGCACAGAAATGAAGGAGCAGTCACATATATAGGCAAGCCACCCTGCACCCCACTGGTGTCTCCTGGAAGCCTCCTTACCTGTGAATCCTCGTGGGCCTCGTTCGCCTGTGAACAGGGGAGCAGAGGAACAGTGTTAGTATTTGCCTTCTTCTGACCTGCAACATCGCAGCCCACGCTGCAGAAGATTATCATGGCATTCAATTTGTAAGGCAGAAATAAGCAGGGAACTAGGTGCCATGTTTCCCTGCCAGCTGACAGATGAGCTACACTTTACAGGGCCCCCTCCTTGCACTGATTTAGCCAAGTTCACATTGCATTTTGTGTGGACATTTCCTCTTTGATGGCAAATCTGAAGCTCTAAATGCTCCTGAATCTAACAGGCTTGCACAGATGGGATGTGAATACAGCTATTGCCTTGAATACAGTAGTGGAGGCTAATAAATTTCTCTGACAAAGCCTGACTTGTTTTACATCAGCAGAGGAGTCCTATTTAGTGAGCACTGTGCTAGCTTTCTTACAGCCACAGAAAGGCAGGACACTTTCTGTTTCCAAGCCCTCCTTTCTTTCTTTTCAGCATGATGTGCTGAGATCCATCTAGTATCTTGGTAAGGCAGCAGTATATACCCACCTTGGTCTCCCTTTGGCCCTGGTGGGCCTGGTGGGCCTGGTGGGCCTGTGAAGAATGCTTCTGTAATTAGAACAAAAGGGTTTCTTCATGACATCCAACAGAACACAACACAAATGTCATCTGGCTCCACCTGGTCCTAGCCAAGGGTGTACTCTATGGAACCACAAGTCAGGACATTCCCAGGGCACAGGTGAGGGAATGAATGGGAAGAACCTACCTGAGGTGGACATGGAAGATCCTGATCTTCCGGGTGGGCCTGGAGGTCCTGGCAATCCTTCTCCTAGGGAAAAGAGAAACACAAAGGCTTTAGGATAGATAAGGATTTGTAATCGAATGCATGTCAGAGCTGCTCCATCTCCAGCCATGGCCATAGCAGAAGGATTTCCAAGTGTAGGCTTATATCATTGTGTTCTCCACACACACCTATCCATGTTAGTTATTTTTCATTATCTGTTGCCAACACAGCAGACACAGGACAGTGGAACAACTTCCTTTGTGGTACAGAATGCCTATCCCAGCTGGCCTCCACTACTTTGATACAGAAGATTCTTTTCATCACAAACCTGACATGTTCCCCTTTGCCACTGAGCAGAGAGTAAGAAATGGGGTTATGCTCCTGTCTCATGTCCTCCTGCACATCCCCTCTCCTGGCTGGGAATGGAAAATCTGTGTTACAGGAAGTGGATGTGTTCCTCATGATAAGAAACACTCCATCTCTCCATAGCTGGAAGTTAGGGCTGGACAAGTGAGACATAAAGATAGAATTGATGGCAGCTACTTCCTCTGGGACTTCAGAACATCTAGTGTCTTCTCAAAAAGTATGGCTTTTATGTATTACTAGCCTGGCTAGCAAACTTCTGAGAAAACAATTCTCTTCTCTTGGGCAGCACCTTGCTGCTGAGAAACCATATTGCAGTGAAACTGTTTTAGTAGGAACCCACTATGGGAAATTCTGCTTCCAGTAAAGTCAGCCTTACTAACTTCCACCAGGTCCAAGACTGCATCTGGGATACCACAAAGCACAGGATAGAGGTACACCTCCCACTTTCTGGGTTTGTTTCAGAGAAACAAGCTCTTACCTGGAGGGCCACGAGGTCCAGGGGGTCCCTGCACAGATTCACCTGATGACAAAAGAAACAGGGCTTACTTAGCAAACTCTATGGCCCAGAAACGTGCCATGTGCTAGTTAGCATCCCCTTGCTACATACTGAGCTCTGCCATGTTACGTACCTGGTGGTCCAGGGGGACCTGGTGGTCCTGCTCGCCCTTGTAAATCTGACAGCACTGCGCAAATGAAACACACACAAAAAGGAGAAAATTGTTGCTATGGAGCTAGTGCTGCTATAGAAACCCTGTCACTACATTGCTGTTAGAAACCTTTACAGTCAAAGGTGGACTAAGGCAGGACCTGGGTGACCTAAGCCAAAGTTGAAGCAGAGCGGGGAGAAGAGAGATGTATCTGATTGCCACCATATAGGTTAGGACATGAAGCAAAATACAGCCCTAAGCAGGATGGCAGCTTACTGGAAACAGAGAGGAGATCTCTCTGGAGAATGATTGCTGAGGGAAGGAGCAAAGGACTCAAAGGCTAGAGGAGGGAAAGAATTTTCCTGGAGAAGAAACATTCCTTCAAAGAAGGGCAAGTTTGCTAGGAGAACAATATGCAGCCATTATTTTAACAAGCAGCTGCACTGTGTTATCTTGATTTGAGATGTACCTGCACCTTCAAGTTGAGGCATAAACTCAAAGCTCAGTAATGCTGAGATCCAAGACTACTGAATGGGGGATGGGACAGTATTAAAGCATGGTCTGGATATGCATGATCCCATTCAGATGGTGACCAGGGAAAGACCATTTCTGATTTTATGCCCTCCTCTACCTTGCATTTCCTGCACACTTGCAGAGGTCCAGGACCCTAAGAATTCTGATTGCAAGTGCACAACACATCTGGTATTGCACATAGCAAACAGACATGTTTCCTGGGATGCTGTTAAACCATTCTGTTCTGCTCCACTAATTTTCCAGTTTAAAATAGCATTTGCTCCTCTGTGAATTCATCCTCTAACTCATAGAGAGATTTTGATGGCTGTTGCTCAAATTAGCGTGCCTTTTCAAACTGGTTCACCTCTTATGGATGGCTCTGTGATCACAGGGAACTGCCCTGTTTGGCTAAAAGGCTCTCACAGCTCTGAGACCGTCTCTGCTGCTAAGGACTGTTCAACAGCCACCACTCCTTAGCTTTCCTCTCTGTGGAAGAAGCCGGGCGGAAGGAGAGACAGGACACCTGACCCAGGCTGACCATGGAGGTATTCCATACCACAGTACGTCATGCCCAGTTCTACTTCTGGGGGCAGGAATCCGGAAGGAGGGAGTTCACAGCTCGATCGTCGAGTGGTGAGCAGCTCTGTCCTCTTCCCTTGTTTTTCTCTGGTTATTGTTGTTATTGGTGGTGGCAGTGGTGATTTGTGTTATACCTTAGTTACTGAATGGTCCTTATCTCAACCCGTGGGAGTTGCATTCTTTCGGTTCCTCTTCCCATTCCCCCCCACCCCGTGAAGTGGGGGGGGAAGAAGGTTGGGAGGAGTGAGTGGGCAGGCAGATTGATTTACGCCTGAAACCATGACAGCCTGATGCCATCTACTTCCTTTTGAAAGTACTTTGGGATGCACAGAGGAGAAGGGGGGCAGAAGAGGTAGCTGGTATTGTTACCCCACCAACAAACATACATGCACATACTTGCCCTATGTCATGCTGAGCGGAAAGAAGTAGAGGCATCTCTGTTAGCTGTGAGCAGGCCTTGAGGCCTCTGGCACTTGTCTAAGGGAGGGAATGGAAAGGTGACCCACTTACTTTGAGATGCTAATGATGAGACTTCTGTTCTGATAGTTTCTATCACAGCTTCACCTGGGGATCCCTTCTCACCCCGTGGACCTTTTTCAGGGAACAAAAGAAGAGAAAGTGAATCATGTAACTGAGGGTAACATTTTGTACCCACTCCTTACCTCCTTGTCAATGGGTTCAGGCTTCGCCTAAGTGAACAGGGAGAGTGAACTCAGTCCCTGGCTCTGAGGGGCACTGTATTCAAATGTGGAAATTACTGCACAATTTGCTCTAACAGGATCATAGGAAACCAGCTAAGAAAGGTTCTTAGCAGTCAGCTCTGTTCAGGCCCTTCCAAACAGACATCTGTCCTGTTAGCAGTGGTTTCACAGTGACATTATTCTCAATTTCCCTCTAGGTTGTTCTCCCACGTTTCAAAATGGCACAAGGTATCAACTGGACTATATCCTCTACTACAAAAAGGCAGCCGCACTTGAGAAGTGCCTTAGAAATGCCATCCCCCAGAAAATATAACATAAGAGACAAAATGACATTTGTAGCATCCACATCACACTGGCTCTTCCCACCCCTTTCTCCTGGGAAAGAAAAAAAGAATAGAAAATCTGTGCAAGATTCATTAAGCCAAATAATATAGCAAAATGAACTGAAAGGAAGAAATCTGCAGACAAAAGGGAGAGGGATTGTGCCAAGGGCTGAGAGAATTAGAAACAAAGGAAAAGTAATGATTTCAGTTCTCTTTAAGAAACAGAATCAAAGCTGATGGAGAGTGGTACCTTGCTGTCCAGGGAGACCAGCTGGTCCAACAGGACCTGGTTTCAAAGGATAAAAAACCAGACTGCATTAGATTTGCATTGTTGTATTTTACAATAGCAATAGGTCTTTTATAATAACTGAGACTATCAAGTAATCTATTTGCTTAAACAAGTCAATGGAATTGCTATATGGTACTGACTTCATCAATGTCCCATATATTACCCGAGCCTCTGTAAAAGAGGTTTATTTTCCATCATCTGGTAATTAAAGTGCTTGGTGCCTCTTAGACTGAGGAAATAACCAGAGTGTCACCGACCACAGTAGGAATGAGATAGGCCTAACCCTCTCCTGCATTCCCTGCTTCAAGCTGAGGCTAGCTCTACCAAACCAGCTCCAAGAAGCTGGAAGAGGCACAGAAATTCCACGAGAATCAGGGCTCAGGAGATAACGTTGCCTGACACCAGCATGCTGGAGGGCAGTGTCTGACCTGGAATAGAAGAGTCTTGCGACCAAGCTCATGTTTATGTTTGTCTGTGTGTCTGTGTTTGTATGAAAGATTTGCAGACAGTAAATGTGGGATTTCTGCTGTCTTGAATTCAAAGCTAAGACTGGAAAACAAGCACTTCCTGATTTTGGTGACAGTGCTGGGAAAGGGATTAGACACTAGCATGCTTTCCTGGGACACAAAAGAGCTTGATTCTGCTGTGTTTGACCTATCACTATTTTACACTCATCAGATCAAAGGACAACAGTGTTCCCAGTTTCTTCATCTTCTCAGCACCCCCTTCCGTCCTTTCCCCTCTGTGATTGCACCCCATTTGTCCCTTGAGGCTGCTTCCTAACTCAACCTGAGATCTTGGTCTTTCTGCAGGGGAAGGTGAGGACCATGAGTCCTGCCTGAGCAATCTTGCCACTCAGACAGGGCATGCTGGCAGAGATCATAAACATCATACATTAAATTAAGAACTGGATCCACAGTGATGTAAGCTGCCTACAAAAACCACAGCAGAAGAGCAGCTTCCTCACCTGGAACACCCGGGGGTCCAGTGGGGCCAGCTGGGCCAGGAGGACCTGGTGGGCCTGGCAGAGCAATAGTTGAGGAACCCTCTGAAACACAAACACATACACTTGTATATGTACACATATACACACACATCCAGTGAATGT
This sequence comes from Forpus xanthops, assembly GCA_032466535.1. Lineage (NCBI taxonomy): Eukaryota > Metazoa > Chordata > Aves > Psittaciformes > Psittacidae > Forpus > Forpus xanthops. The sequence goes on from JASSUY010020168.1 coordinate 35,694, forward strand.
ATAACAAATCTATCCTCAAGGAATCACACATCTATAGCATACGTATTCTCATAACATAGGGAGCCCCAGTACAGGTCTGACACATAATCAAGATGAATTTCGGAAGCATAGCGAAAATCAGATAGTCATCCAAAAGCAGATGTATTTGAACTCTCACAGCACTACTTACCAGCACTTACGACTTTTCCTGGAGCTCCAGGTTCTCCTAAAAGAATGAAGAGACAAAAGATGAACTTCTTTTTTGGGGAAAATCTGTCACTAGCTCAACGTCATTTTTTTTATTAAACATGTGATTTCTGTTCTTTTTGCCCTTGATCTCTTGTCTGAGAAGTCATAGCACTAGAAGGTCATGGGGGAAGCAACAGCATTCAGCTAATCCAAAGACATCCTTTGATCAGCTTCCCAGGCACTACATCTGTCAGCATAGGCAATAGGCCTTGACTTAACTGGGACAACCACACAGCTTCCATGGCAGTCAACAGGCATCATACTCATATGCTAAGGGCAAACCCAGGTTTCCTAAGGTTTTCTAAGTGTAGAACTGTCGTGCTGACAGTCTCCGCAGATGCCCTGCCTTTCCTGTATCCTCAGGGAGGCTTCTGCTACCACCTATTTCTCAAACCTTCCCTTCCTAAAGCCACTAGATGCCACTGTTGATTCACGGACTAATCACAAGAGCAGCTAATCCTCCCTAAAATGAAGTGCTTGGAGAAAAAATGAGAAGAAACAAAACTCACCTTTAGCACCTGGTAGGCCTGGGCTGCCTGGAAGCCCTGGTAAGAGGTGGATGAACAATTTTAAAAGGTTAGTGCAAACACTGCTGTTTTTTTCACATACCACAGTTGAGTTTCACTTGTGGATTTATAGAAGGAGCTCCCTACTCAAGGCCCTGGCTTTCAGCATTTATAAGCAGGTCACTAGCAGCAAGTGGAGGAATTCACAGTGGATTGCTGACTGACCTGTAGGGTCCCTGGGTGTAGTTAAGGGCTTCCTTTCTCCCACTGCTACCTGGATTGTAGCACTCTGAGATTTACCTGTAGCTTCTTCCAGGTACTGCTCCCTGGCTTGAGGCTCCTGGATAAATTCCCTTGTGATTTGCCCCCCAAATCACCTCTGCTTGCAGACATCACATCCTCTCCCCTCTGTTTCTGCTGCTGATTAGGACTTTTCAGTGATGCATAGGGAACTGAAGCATATTATTTGCTGCAAACTTTCCACATTTCAAGGCCCTGCATTGCTAAGAATTACACACCAACCACAAAAACTGCCTCAGAAGCCAAAGGACATGCAGAAACCTTAGGATATCACTTTTGAAGAGCCAGGCAGCACCAAGGGAAAATTAAGGGTTTCTTTGAGGCCATCTCAAAGTGCGTCATTGATAAATTGGAACTCGGTAGAAAAGCCTACCTGGTGGTCCTTGGGGTCCTGTGAGACCTGGAAGAAAAAGACAAAAGTTCTAAGAAATTTCAGGTGGGGAAAAGGCAGACAGGGAGAAAAGGATTACGTTTATTTGAAATTATAACACATGGTTCGCAAGGGGTGTAAACTGGTATAGCACCTGGTAGGTAAACTGAATGTTGGCTCATAGCTGATGTTCTTGTCTGCCGCATGTGCAATCCTGAATAACAAAGGGTCTAGATTCCCTGTGTGTCTCCCTTTCATCACCACCTTACGGTACAGAAATCTTTTGCCAGCCTCAAATTAAGATTGGCAATTGTTGACAAAGACATCTGTGTTCCTGACTAAGCAATAGTACTTTTCTTCCCTGTAGGCTTTTACCTGGTTCTCCTGCATCTCCAGAGGGTCCTGGGGGGCCTCGGGCTCCTGGCATTCCCATAAGACCTGGTTCACCTGGGGATATAAGCACCATTAACAAGCCAGAATTCCCTGACATACAATCTGGCAATTCATTCAAGCTTGGCCACCAGCTGTCCTGCTGCACTTTCTACCTATTGTATCCTCACAGCCAACTGGCCATTTTCAACATGACAGTCTGGGAGGTGAACATCAGTGGCAGAATAATTCTGCAGTGAGAACTGTCAGAAGTTCAGTCAGCTCCATTATAGGTCTCAGTTCCATGCTTACATGTTTGACTCTACAGTTCTTCTGAAACAGCAAGATCCCAAAACCTGAATCTGCTGCCTTTTACAAATCAACCTCCTGCCAAATCAGAAAGTATCTATACTTCTACCTCAGAGAAATCCCTTACCTTTTTCACCTGGCTGTCCATCACGACCAGGTTGCCCTGTCCAAATAAAAGTGATTGTTAGGAACCACTGCAGTAGTACACAGTTGCCCTGTCCTACTAAGCAGAGCACAGCCCTAAACACAAGAGAGTGGTTTTTCATCATATTGCATATGAAAAGAAACCTTGGCTGCAGTTACTGAAGATCTAGAAAACATTCACTTGAAATTTAGCTGTAGATCATCTTTTCTGAGTACGCAGGCTAATGTTAAGTGTATAGAGAAAAGACCCAGGATCAAAAGAAGTATGAGTCCACTCCCATGTTGTTTCCTTGTCTGTGCTCATAAAAACACACTCTGCATGGAAATGACATTGCCCCACATCTAAGCAGCTGTTTCCTGTTACCCACCTGCAGGTCCTTTAGCCCCTGGCTCTCCTGGAGGACCAGGAGTTCCTCTTGAGCCTTGTTCACCTGTAGCAAAATGGTATGAAAATGAATCAATCAAATCTTGGTGAATATACAATTTATGACTGTCAGCAATAGTGGGTGCTCTGCATTGACAAGATGTTCAGGTCTCATGATTTGTGACTGTCTCTGGGCATTAGAAAAGCTCAAGTGACGTGAATACAGGGCATGTGAGGGAGAATTTCCCTAAAGCTAAATACAAAGATTGCTACCAAGCTTACCAAAACAAGAATGGGATCTATTTGTTTAAAACTTGGGTGCAAAAATAAAACTCCTATGACCAATAATTATGCTCTTTCAGAAAGCTAGCTGGGATCGGCTGGGCTACACTGTTATTTGAAATTCAAATAACAAATGTGTATATTAGGTAAGCTGTTACTCCAGGAAAACAATCCACTGACCTGTCATTCCACGAGAACCTTTCTCACCCTGATCACCTGTGGTACAGAAAAGGGAAGGATTCTGTGACATTGTTTCATTGTAAAATGTTTCCATCAGAGAAAATAAAGTCTGCTTTCTGACACCAGCACAGAAGAAAAGTCAAAGGAGGATAGGATTAATACCTATGAACAGTATCCACCTCTAAAGAAATCTAAAGAAAATAGCCACCAAAGATAGTGGATATAACTGATCAACATACCTTTGGGTCCAGGGGCTCCAGCAGCTCCTTTCTCTCCTGAAAGATATATGGATGATTGAACAATAATAAGTCAGAAGAGAAAGGAATCTAATGCATCAAGAAAAAATTAAGGGAAATACAAGTGCTCTGATACCAAACAAACTCAAACCATAAATTCCTTTGCTTCAATACAGCTCCATCCATCCAACCCCATTTCTTTACCTAGAGTGCTCTGTTGACTCTGTCTCCTGCATTTCTCAATACTTATTTGCAATTGCTGACTAAGTTTAGTTCCTCATCCTCTTCCCTCAGTATTAACTCTTTCCTTTGTCCCTAGCATCAAAATGCTTCATGCTCAGACCAAGTCTGCTACTCAGGGCAGTGCTGGAAAAGCACATCAGCAGTTACTGCTGCTGTAATTGCCAAGGGGAGGAGAAGCATACCTTTAGCACCTGGGAGACCTGCTTCTCCTCTAAATCCCTGTAGACCAGGAGGACCTGCAGAAAAAATAGATGGGGGGGGTTAATTCATCCCACTGACCATTATATGGCACTGAAGAAGAAAAGCTATGAGAAGCTGTCACTCTGGTTTTGTTTTCTCTAGTCTCTAGATTTCACAGCAAGGGAATGCAGCACTCACCTGGAGGACCTTGTGGACCTGGTGAACCCATCAGACCTGTGAATAAGGAACACAGATTTTCTTTCAGTAGCATCACAATTAGAAAATTAACTTCCCGTTTGGTATCCACAACACAATAGGTGTTCAGCAGATTGGAATTCCCTCAGCCACTGACAGAATTTGCATCATCAGCATCCCCAAATGCATGACAACAAATCTACACAACTTAGTTCTTATGACATAGAGTAAGTAATTTTCCCTAAAGTAAAGAGACTCAAGTCTTCCACTTTGGCTGAGATACTGGGATCTGTACTTCAGGGGGGACCCAATTTTCCATAGTGTATTTTTTATTGCAGTTACATGCACTGTAGAGCTGTAACTCTGTGAGAAGCCTGTTAGGGATATGGAGCTTACCGTATTATTTCTGAAAGCAGAGGAAAAAACATCTGGAAACATCACACATCTTAAACATTGGTGCTTTGCAAAACCCTGCCAATCCTCATTCTCACTTAAAAATATCCAAGGAATTATTGCTCTAAAGGTTATGTATACCTACCAAAGTAAATTTTATCTAAAATGAGGACCATTCATTCACTCTTCTCATGACTGCAGCGCAGCACTTGTGAAACAGGAAGGCTGGAGTGCTCATCTACTCCTAACCAGTCTGCTAGGCTCTCCCTGTCCATCTTCATATTTACCTTTAAGGCCAGCAGAACCCGGGGGACCAGGTGGCCCTGGAGGACCTGGCTCACCAATACCACCTGTAGAGTAGGAGCATGAACAGATAATTGTGATCACGTGTTTCCACTATTTTCTACTATTTTTTCTCTGGCAAGTGTCATGATTAATCTGTTGGACAGTTTGAAATGCCAAAATAAGCATGCATTGTCCAAGAAAGAAATCCCATCTCATTGGGATTCAGGATGAGCAAGAAATCCCCCAGCTTTGGTGACCTGGATAACAGGGAAGGTGACCTTGATACTAAGCGCTTTTGTTTCTGCAAAACTCAAACTTGACTGTGAGACCTGGCAAACCAAAGAACCCTTGTTTACCCATTGTAAGTCTGGCAAAAAAGACCTTTAGCCCAGATTTGTCTGTGCTGGAAAATGTCTAAAATAAAATCTGGATTTGAATAATCAAGTACTATCACTGAGGTGTTTTATAAATCAGGACCAAACTTCAGCTTTTGTCCATCTCTGCTTCATCCAAAAATGGGACACCTAGTTCCTACCTCTGTCTCCTTTTTCTCCAAATCCTGGTGGTCCAGGCTCCCCTCGAGGCCCTGGTAGCCCTTCTCGACCTCTCTGTCCCATAGGACCTTCCACTCCAGGATCACCTACAGGAAACAAATGCCTTGCAAAAAAAGGTGTCTTTAGGGAGGGCTTGGCAAGAGGATACATGGCCCCCTCCATAGGGGAAGGCAATGATCACACCAACCTGGAGTCTGTATTCCTATGCCATATGTCAATCAGTTGGGAGAGACTCACAGCATTGACAGAGATGCTTACCCATGCTGCCTTTCTGTCCTTTCGGTCCTTCTGGTCCTTGGTGTCCAATTGGACCAGGAATGCCTGGAAAATAAAACACAATAAATGTTCAGGACTCTTGTCTGAGTGCCATGGAAGAATAACATGTAAATGAGGGGAACCTGAACCCTGGAGGGATTCATCAGCTAGGGTAAAGAAGATAATACTTGGAAGGTAGGTACTTGAACAGGGGTCTCTTTAGAAGAACACAGTTCTTCTAAGAGCACAAGCAATTTGGGCCAGGTACTCATGCAGCTATGGGACTCTTTCAGATGTAGGCTTGGATCTTCAGAACCTCAAATTAGGCATGTTTGGCTAAGTGGAAATCAGACTGAGGCCTTACTTGTAACAAAGCCTCCAAGCTGTGCCTGTAGCTCAGCACCAAGTGACTTAATGAAGTGACTTAGTCTATGCTAAATACTGACTTTTTAGAGAACCACCTTGGGCTGGCTGTGGAGTTCAAAATTTGTTCCTGCCTACAGTAATGTCAGTAGATGTCCTCCCTCAGAAGGGAATTGTACTATTGCCTACCTGGGACACCAGGAAGTCCTCGCTCTCCTGTAGAGAGAAAGAAAAAGACATTCAGTGAGGAATAGGTCTACCCTGTTTGCCACTTTGGCCAACCCCAAAGCCCCATATAAAGGGGTTTATGTTCCTAGCAAGCTTACAAGTTCTACCACCTTCAGCAATACCACATTGGCCTTCTTGTATTTATGGAACGGATTGAATCATTCGCACCATGCAAAATTCTCTGAAGCACTATGTGATTAAATCAGGTAGAGCTTGGCTTCAGGACTGACTTTCATCTAGGTGAAAGAAGTTTCTAGATTCAAAGTGAGATCTGCTACTAATGTGAACTCTAAAACTGTTTTTGCTTGGAAGAAGGACAAAAAATCCCAATCATTATAACAATGTCTGAATTAGAGAATGCATCAGTTTCTCCATCTAACTTGTGGAGTAACAAAAACCCACTTGTTACACAGGCCATATGGCAGGCTGCTGATCTACCTGAGAAAGTAGGTAACTCCCAACTCACCTCTGGGACCTTGTATTCCCATATCACCTAAGTGGGAAAAAGATAAAATTAGGAGAGATCCTAGAACTATTTCCAACAATTATTCATTCATTTTGTTTTTGTGGTTGCTTTCCCTCCTTCAATGAAACACAAAAGAGTTTTGGGTGAATAGGGATACTTCACACTTTAATAGTGCAGGATCAGACTCACTGCACTAGTAGCACAATGCAAGACTGGGCCTCATATATCAGTTCTGCATGGGATTAGGCCCTCTACGCTTTATGCGGCAAGCTAGCATTACACTCTAGTAAGACCAGGAAGGAGATCATCCCTTTGTATTTGGCACTGGTGAGACTGCAACTAGAATAATGTGGTTTTTGGGCTCCTCACTACAAGAGAGATATTGAGGTGTTGGAGCAAGTCCAGAGAAGGGCAACAAAGCTGGTGAAGGGCCTGGAGCACAAGTGCGATGAGGAGTGGCTGAGGGAAATAGGGCTGTTTAGTCTGGAGAACAGAAGGGTCAGGGGAGACCTTATCGCTCTCCACAGCTACCTGAAACGGGAATGTAGAGAGGAGAAGGCTGGTCTCTTCTCCTGATTAACAAGTGACAGGACAAGAGGAAACAGTCTCAAGTTGTGCCAGGGGAGGTTTAGACTGGATATTAGGGAAAATTTCTTCACCAAGAGGGTTGTCAAACACTGGAACAGGCGCGCAGGGAGCTGGTTGAGTCACCATTTCTGGAACCATTTAAAAGACATTTAGAAGTGGCACTTGGGGACACTGTTTAGTGATGGACTTGGAAGTGTTATGTTTGCAGTTGGACTGGATGATCTTAAAGGTCTTTTCCAACCTAAATGATTCTGCAATTCCTTTTGTTCAAGTACAATTCAGCTTCATCTTTCTCACCGCCAATTATCCCCGTGTCAACATCCAGGCCAAACTTGGGCATTACCAGAGTAAGGAAAACAACAGGGGAAGAGAAGGACTATATGGTTGTACCTTTCTCACCAGGCTCTCCTCTCTCCCCTCTGAAGTAGCCTGTAACAGAAAGTGAAGGGGCCCTTAGAGTGCATCATACAACAGAACAACTACTTGCTTCATGTACAAGGATCCTTCTGTTTGGAGCTTGAGTCTGCAGGCAGCACAGGCTATCAAGCCCAACCCAGCTTTCTAAGTGGAGTTTTCTCAGCAAATTTGCTTTTACAAATACATGAAACTTCTGAAGCTGGGAGAATGTAGGCTCCTCTGATCTTAACCTATTTCCATTATCTGCTAAACAGAATTAAATAGTTTTTCGCTTGCTAGCAAAATTAGCATGAGAAACGAAGTGTGGGCTCCTTTTTCTGGGTAGTTCTTTCAAAATGGAAAGCTTCTTTGCTGTAGCAAACACGATACATCCTGCCACAGTACGGCATATCCACAAGCTCCATCCTTCTCTTTTCTGCTGGCTTTAAGGGATGCACCACCAGCGTAAGTGGTAGCATTCCAAGCTCCAGCATAGCCTGTCTGTGAGGACAGGTAAGGGCACTATTTTTGGCACACTTCATCGCACTCTGAAAGTCCTGATCTTTAGGCCCTTGGGTGAGAAAATCTTCCCACTCCCTTTCAAAGAACCTGATCTCAGGCAGCGCCACAGCCATTGACTCTGCTCACCTCGTTCCATTTCCTTGTTCAGTCTGCTCTTCACCATCAGCCAGACTGACTCTTCATTTTCATAAGGGAAGGACGACGAGGGTGAAATGCCATGAAGAAAGTCTACTCTTGAAACATCCTTTTCTATTTTTGAATTCCCTTGGTTAATTGCCAGGAGGCCTCCATTGAGTTTTTCCAGGTCTTCCACACGAGCCTTCAACTTTCTCACCTCTTCAGCTGGAAGTTAAAGTAAAATGCTAGGGAACATCTGTTGCCACAGATGCTGCCTGAAATACCTATTTCTAATAGCAGGGACCAGGCAGCACTGTGCAGATAGCTATGGCCACTGAGTTTTGCAGGATTGCTTTTTGTATCTATTATTCTAGCAGGGATATCTGAAGTTTAATTACAACTTTGGAATGTATTAGTCTTGCAGAAGACCTCAGATCTCAGGAGTTTTGCTAACCTACTCACTCCAAGACTATATAACCCTCATTAAAGGTTCACATTCCTTATCCATTCTTTCTGTACATTTGTAATATCTTAGTGGCAGTCAAGCTGAATGTGCTCCTCCTCAGTTCTCTGCCTTGCTGTCTCTGGTACTTGGCCTCTTTATCAGCTTATGGGCTCTTTCTATCCCATTCAACATTTTGTTCCTCAGTTATATCTTACCCAGAGCAATGAGTCCAAAAAGCAATCCAAGTAGAAGCAACCAGGTCAGAAGCAAACCCAGGAGCCATTTCCACCAGCTACAACAGGAACTACAGGGACACCAGGATGGTGCTGATCCGACTGCACCCCCCACATCACCATTCCGTATTTCTGGAAGAGGGAAGGGGCAGCCTCCTGGTTAATGAAATGTTCCTTAACTTTAATCAAGAATATCTTACAACATGGATGCCAAGTCTAATCCATTATACAAAGGGCTATGGAGAAAAAACTTTATATTCTACTCTGCACATGGTGGATGTAATTCGTGTCCCTGTGGAAGCTGGGAACATCATTCTCAACGAGAATTCTAATAGGGGACACCACTCAGTGCATTTTAAAATAACAACTGAAAAACATGGTTCCCTTGAGATCACTCATGTCACTTAAGGATTGCTATTTTATATATTGTGCTTTGGCACTCTTCCAATTAAAATCTAAATTGCATCACTTACCTGCATAAGCTGCTTTGTCCCTTGTTGCTGCTGATTTTAGTCCTCCTGTTTTAACAAGAGTAAAGAGCTTTTAAAAGTCTTTCTGTGCATTATTAAAGTTAGAGCATTAGCTTGAAAGGGGAAGGCAGTAATGGAAGCAGGAGGAAGTTCTATTGTTTTTCCACAAGGAAAACTCTTACCATTTGCATCTGATTTTATGCCAGTATCTGTAGCATAAGAGGAGGTCAATCCCTGCTTCTCTTTCTTCAAAGTGTCTTCTGCAAATGACCCTGAACAGGTAATTAAAAGCATTACATCAGAAGTTTATCCAGACCTATCTTTTCTCTTTGGCAAAAGGCATATTTTTTAGTGAGATGACACAATAGCTCTGCCCTTTTTTTTTGCTTTCAAAGCTCCTGAGCCTTGTGAAATATTCCGAGGCACAATCTGAAGCTTCAAATGCAAACACTAGGTCCAGATTGCAGCTGCCATGGTCAAAGGCTAACTGCCTGTCAGAGCTTCTTGTTTGGCATGCAGAGGTTTGAGTCAGGTATCCTGAACTCTGAACTCCCCCCATTTCTCTGCCCTATCATATACACATGTCCAGAAGAAAAGAAGTTACCTCCACTAAGACCAGTGGTAGAGGCACTAAAGACTTTACCACTGTCCTTGTTCATGATCAAATGCTCCACCTCCTTCTTTGCTGGGGCATTCTCCTTCTCCAGCAGCAGGAACTTGCAGTCTTTGCGCAGAATGTCTTCTCCCTGGGAGCTCAAAACCATTCCCCCTACAATATTGGTAATGGATGGGAAAGAGGAGGAGATGAGTGTGGGTCATTGAGTCATAACTGCAAGCCACAACTCTTTTGTTCATTAAAATATGCAGTCCCATTGCGACTGGATTGCCACTACTGTAAGTACTGAGTAAGAGACACACTGATCACTGAAGCTAAGAGGAAACCTGTGTATATCATTAGATTTCTTTAGAGATGTGTATTTCACTAGCAGGGAAGCAACTGCAACCAGAAATGAAGAGCATCCGGGATTCAGTCATGTGAAGAAATTATCTGATCAATGATATTTTTGCCTCTGAAACACACTTACTATAGAAACATAGAAACTCAGTCTGAGAGAGACACTCAAGGGCCGTAAGAGCCAGCACAGGTTAAGCTGGGAGCAGCTTTAGCAGACCTACTCTGTCAAGCACAAAGGACACCATATCCTTAGGAGACAGGCATGGTTATGAGGCACTGAACTGTAGCTTACTGAGGTTTGGTACAGGCCAAGAAAGGCTCAAAAACATTGGTGTGGTCACCCTTCTGCAACCAGAAAGTACCAAGTATGCTTTGAACGGTGTATAAACCTGAATTTGCACACAAATTGACACAACACTGAAAATCAAGGTAACCATAACTGTATTATTCCATTAATCCAACACAAAACTGAAGTAAAAATGAATTAGAAGTGTTATCATAACTTCTGTGATATTTACATCTACTTTTAAGCCTCATGTTTGGAATTCCTTGGACTTCAAAAGAAACTTGGCTTCCCTTACACACACACACACACAAAAACAGCCCTAATTCATAGATCTCAGTCACAGAAGAAAACTGGATAAGATGAATCCAAATCATTCAAGACTACAGGCCAGGAGAAAGAACTCCTTGCATTTAAAAACAAATAATCTGATCATGTGTAAGTCAATCCCTTGATTTTTCAGTGGCTGAGGCTGATACTACTGCAAAATGATGTTCAAAAGCAACCTTGCAAATGTTTTGGCTTCAAATGAAGCACGATTTCACGTGTGATCTTCTGTTCAGTTACCTGCCTGTTGAGCAGAAATAGCTGCAATTGAATCATCCAAGTTACCACGAAGTGGGGAAGATTTGAATTGGATCACTTCATTTCCTCATTCTTAGCTTCTAATTCATTTGTTTTCTATTCAAAAAGTCACCTGGCTAGTGACATGTCATGCTCTTGAGGAGCAGGTGTTAGTGTCACTTAACTGGATGAATATCTGACTCATTTTTATCATGATATGCTTGTTAAGGCCATGCCTAAACAGCTGTGAATGACACACTCACCTGCTGTGGTAGACACACCAGTACTTGCCATGGTGTTGCTCTGTGAAGAGTTCTTCATCCCATATGCTGCAATGAAGAAATTTGAGAATGAAGAGATCAAGGTTAACAAGTACTTAGGACAATTCAAACATGCAAGGAAATCCCCAGCAAGCAAATCTCTAGCGCTTATATAGGCACTGGGAGCTGTTCTTGCCCATGCGAAGTAGAGGAAATGTTCTCCAATATCCCCTCATACAATGCTGTGCAACAAAAGACAGTCATGAAGGAGCCTGTGTCAATATGAACTTTACAGTCACTATAGAAAAGGTGGGCGAAGGCACCACACACTGTGTGACCCTCACACTTTTTCTAGGCGTAAATTGTACTGACCTGCAGAGGCTGCAGTAGCATTCTGGGGCAGGGTTGAAGAGCTTGGAGACAGGTTGTTCTGAACTCCAAACACTGCAAAGAAAAACATTGCCATAGGGGTTATAGGAGTCCTGCAGCGCAGGTGATATTCCAGCCAAAACCAAAACTATCAGCCAGCTGGAGGCATCACAGGCCTAAGCATTTCTGCTCAAAGATCTTCCTTACAGGATATTTTTTTCCTTAGATCATTTTGCTGTATAAGTTACTGCTGGCCCAGGGCAATAATGATGACCACTTTAAAACATGAACTCAAGTCAGACTGTGAGGCCACTCACATGGTGATTTCTGAATGTAGGGCACTTGGCAAGAAAAGTAAATCCAGAAAACTGGCTTGGACTGTCTAAGGAAGATTTAATGATTTAAATGTACAGTGTGCACTGTCAAAGTACTGCCCAGAGAGAAGCAAATAGCTTGGAAGGTGACACCTTTGGTGCCAGAATCACAGAATCATAGAATAGTTAGGGTTGGAAAGGATCTTAAGATCATCAAGTTCCAACCCCCCCTGCCATGGGCAGCGACACCTCACACTAAACCATGCCACCCAAGGCTTGAACACCGCCAGCAATGGAGCATTCACAACTTCCCTGGGCAACCCATTCCAGTGCCTCACCACCCTTGCAGGAAAGAATTTCTTCCTCAGATCCAATCTAAACTTCTCCTGTTTAAGTTTGAACTCATTACCCCTTGTCCTCTCACTACAGTTCCTCATGAAGAGTCCCTCCCCAACATCCCTATAGGCCTCCTTCAGATACTGGAAGGCTGCTAGGAGGTCTCCATACAGCCTTCTCTTCTCCAGGCTAAACAGCCCAAACTTTCTCATTCTATCTTCACATGGGGGGTGCTCCAGTCCCCTGATAATCCTCGTGGCCCTCCTCTCTACTTGCTCCAACAGTTCCATGTCCTTTTTATGTTGAGGACATCAGAACTGCACACAATACTCTAAGTGAGGTCTCACAAGAGAATCAGTGTGTACAGTGTGCAGGCTGCTGTCATACACCCTGCTCTCTTTGCAGGCCCAGTCAGAGACCCTGCATGATGGTACTGTGCTGTGTAGACACAATGTGTCTATAGACGTGTGGATTAGGACATAAGCCTATTTTTTAAGGCATTATCCTGAGTTGTTCTAGAGAAGAAACAGGCTATCCTAACAAACAAATTATTCCCCTTGAAAAGTCTTTAGCATTCCCTGTCTCCCAGACAAAAATAGTCAGGAGCTAACACCAGCTATAGAGGTCTGACTTTGAATAAATCCACTGTAATTGTATAGCTGGGGTATGTAGATAAGCTGCTGACACTGAGATGACAAACAGAAGAGAAACAGAGTGATATTGATATTATTTCATTGTACATGTCTGCCAGGATTGTGCTGATGAAGGGAAAAAGAGATAATTCTGACCTGTAGAGGAAGTGCTCAGGCCTGCATTCAGAGTGTGAGTGCTGGGAGCTAGGTTATTTGGGACACCAAAAACTGCAAAAAGAGGAAGTGAAATGTTACTTCTCTGGAATCAGAAATCTAGTACCCAAAGGTCAGTGCCACATACACAGAAATCAATTCAGGGTCACTGTGAAATGCAGTGAAAGAAAATGCACAGTAAGTGCAGAGAGGAAAAATCTTCACAATTGTGACACCAAACTACTCTGTTACTAAACTTACAAAGGGGACAAAATCCTCCATCAGACAATTTTCAATCATGTGAGTCAGTGTGAGAAAGTAAAGCTTTTAATAGTATGCTATCATAAAGCTTCCCGTGGCTTTTCTTCTGCAGCTGGGAAATGCAGCATCCCTGGCATTCAGGTCTTACAAGGTATAAGCACACTCAACACTTACAACATCTAAGATTACATCTTTAGTGTATGAGGACTGAAAGATTAGACCCAGTTGTTTTTAGAGTGGGCTAGGCTAATTCAGTGTTAACTAGAGTCTAAAGCTAGTTTTGATAAGGAATGTGAGCCTGACCTCATTGACAAAGCTATCATCAAAACTTTAGAAACAGATCAAGCAATAAGGAATAGATCTTCACAAAGAAGGATTTTCAAATACAGTCAGTGTAGAAACAGAGAACATCAAGTTACAGAAAACCAGAGGAAATTAAAGCATAACCCCTGTCATCTCAATTCTTCCATCACTTTAGCTCTTCTTGCTGTGCAAAAAGCCTCCACTGCTGTTGACCCAGTTTCATTATGGAATGATATCCTTCAAGCCTGGATGATCCAGGAAGCATACCTGAACCTGTAGAGTGAGACATAGCATTGATCAAGGAAGAGCTGTTATGGTATCCACCAAGGGAAGACCCAGCAGGCAGAGTGGACGACCACATGTATGAAGGGAGAGCAGTATTCAGTATGGTTGTATCATATGTCCCCGACACTGCATAAAAAACAAACAGAAGTGTTTTTTTGATAAGACCAGGCATATAGCTCAGCATGCATTACAGCTTTACATGGCAAATAACTTCATCTGCCTTAAATTTCAATTATCCTTGTGGAGTCAACACAGTGACTCCAGATCAACATGGTATAACTGATCTCAAATGCCAGCTAATTACAGCCCAGCTAAATTTTAAGCAAGGGAATAAAGATTAATCGGTAGCATAATCATTCACAAAACCTTGAGATTTCATTGCTTGTTGATGCTATGATACCAGAATAAAACACTTCAGTCCACCATTCTGTTAATTAATCATCCCTGGCCACGGGACACATATTGCTTCCCACAGGTGGCTCTGATTGGTTCACGAGTGTATTCGGCTAAAATTCCCAGTTTTAGACAGGATTTGAACCATGTGCAAGTAAAAAGATACAGCTTATTCCTAGCTAATGGTGGAGGACAGTGGAGTGAATGTGAATACCACTGCCTCAAGCCCTGTGCTGAGGATTATAAAAGCTGCTTATGGTATTTTAGAGTACCACTTTTATTGTTATCAAGTTCTAGTGATCTCTGAACTGTGTGGTGTGCACAACAAATCAAACACTGACTCAAATGATGTCTTCAGTGTTATCTCCATCTTTCTTGAAGATAAGAGACTGAATTGCTTCAAGATGTATTTGCTTACAGATCATGCCTATGTCAGAAGCACCTCTAAATTAAAGCTGGTGGCAGCAGGAACTGGCTTATTTTTGATGGAAATTAGACAAGTAATTAGGAAGCTACCCAAGATGGCTCTCTTTAGGACAATATCTGGACAGGTCTCCAGCATTCCGACCCTTTTTCTGTATTGCCACCACTGTCTGGGACAGAAACTGTGTTTTCTTACTCAGATGTTTTTAGCAACTGCGTATTTTTATGGCAAATAATGTTTGGAATGGCTCCAGCATTGCCAAGTACCTGACTGAGAACTCTCAGTAACCATCTTTGTCTCCACCACAGCCTTTTTCGGTATTGGGAGTGTACTTGATGGTGATCGAGTAGGGCTGCAGCTGGCTGATCGACTTCCTTTCAGCAAACGTTTCACATCATCCAGTTCTGTCCCTGTCAGGAAAAGAAAAGTGTCCAGATCACCCAAAAGCCATTGTTTCATTGATCTATAATCTTGCCCTGGCTAAACCATTCAGTGTCACACGTGTGTCTATGACGTTGTACTTTCTGGGTGTGCCACTTATTAAGAAAGCTTCAGGGCCTCCTTCTGGGACTACATACAACTATATCCTTGCAAGACCACCATCTAACACCCAGCATGCTTCCTTGTTCAGAAAGGGGAGACAAATGAATGTTCTTGACAGGGAAAAAGAATTGCATGCTGCTATCTGTCATCATGAAGACTGGACCCTAGAGACACTGAAAACATACCCAGAGCAGCAACATCCTCTGTCTTATACCTGATCCCCCTGGAATGAAAGCCATGGCACTTACATCTGCCAGAAGGAGATGCACTCTGCAGTCGAACTCGTATTTCACTCTCTGGAAAACAAAAAAGCAGATCATGAATATGGAGTGAGATGTATTTGTGCCCTGGGCTGGGAATGAATCTTTAGGCTGAACTGAATTCTTCCCTTCTTGTTGTCTGTGTTCTTTCCACCTTGCTGTCTTGCTGCTTGACCTGAGCGGCACTTATGGCCCATTGCGAACTGGCTGTAAATTACTTCAGGTGATTTTTTGTTTTGGTGTCACTTTTTGCTACATTTAATTGCAGAGTTTTACTCATTGAGGGCCTCTGTTGAAGTCAATAGCGTTGTTACTGCCAGACATACAGAAGGCCTACTCCATACATGCAGTCCTCAATCACATTGGTATATCCACTCATCACAAATTTTGTTATTATTGTCTTTCTGGACAAAAACCTAGAGAGCCAAAAGAAGCTTAGAAAATACACAAATCCCCCACTACTTCTTGGGTAAAATTCGCACTACAATGGGCTCTATAATTTAGTCTCCTACAACTTGCTGACTTCTCTTCTGGCGCACTGAATGTAACCAGGCCAGTTTAAGTTAATATTCCCATCAGGTACTTGATTTTATTACTGACTACTACTGTCCAGCACAACATACTATAAAGTTAATGTGATTTGGTTGGGGTAAGCCTTTAAGCTTGCTACCCATAAGCAAACTTATCAGCCAGGATATGCGACACATCCTCCTCAAGCTGAAATCTGACAGTGCATGCACTATAAAAGACACACTAGCCATGGCATTCATGTGGAGAAGCTGATGGATTGGAATTATTTTCTGAAGTGATATGAGAAGCTGGAGCTAATTCTCTGGTGTCTGTTTTATTATGTATGGCCTAGTTCTGCTGGGAGCTTATGTATGTAGTGTGCCAGAGGAAACTGTGAAGATCTGAGGTAGAGTAATTGGTAGCTCTGACGCTCCAGTAGGAGTGTGCAAGAGCACACTTTGATTCATATCCACTGCTAAAATTAATTTGGATAAAGTGACATTATAGTTTCCTCTTCAAGCAACTGGGAACAGTTATTACACACTTACAGACCAATATAGCCCTTCTTTCCCCAGGACTGCTAATAAATTATTAGAAGACCTGAATGATTTAAACAATGCAAACCTTTATAGTGAGCTGGCTAAACCAACCATAGCAAGACTGTAATTTCCTCATCATCTCCTTAGTACTAGCATGATATCATTTCACAGTATGGCCTTACAGTTTGTAAGATAGATCACATTAGGAGGACCATGAATACACTTACTATAAATATGTCATAGGCAGGTCACAGGGGACAGATTGACTGAGACATGGCAGTGAGTGGACAAAATGGAAGATGATGACCTATGCTCCTGGTTGTCCAGCTCCCCAAGTAGATCCTCTTGTTTGACACAGTCCAAACCACCATGACCTTCACTAGGGTCAATTTTTATACTGAGCTTGCATAAGCAGTTGTTTACCTATAAATGGTTCATCATCAGCAGTAGCATAAATCTGCGTACCTCATCCTACCACTCTGCACTTACTGACTGCAGCTAAGGAACAGGTCCATTTAACACACCCTGAATAAAAAACAAAGGAGGCTTCTAAAAGAACAGTATCACCCACCTCGACTTTGGCTTCTACCTCTTGTGGCTGCAGATGCTGTGAACAGCAATGAGAGTAAAGCAATATTAGGGTTTACTGCCCATGACATCTCAGAAAATTAACACACAATCTTGCTCAGAGTGCTCAGACAGTAACCTTTACCTAAGGGATAGCCGGAGAAACTGTACCCTTAGAGTTTTTACCATGTCCCCTTTAGACTATAAGGTATCTAAAGAATCAGTAGCACTTATAGCATTTCTGGACCAATTGCTGCTTCTTTTTGTACACACAAAAGCATACAGATAATGATCTCCCATTTCAACTGCCCAAAAGGAAGCTAATGAGGCTGTTTACCCCATCAACTAAGGCTGGACACTGTGAAACCCTGCCTTCTCTCTGAGCCTTAAGTCTTTCTCTCTGAGAAAGACTGCCTGATCATATTGTTTCACTATGTACAGTGAGTAATTGGCAGCTCAGAGTTTAGACAGGGTAAGATCATACCTGCTGACAATGTTTAGTGTAAATAAACCACTTGCTAGGCACTTCAGCTTCCCATATAAATATGCAGAAGTCTAGAAAAGTGCTACTGGAAAAGCATATGTAGCAATGCTCAAGATCCTGAGTCTAGGCTTTCTTGCCTGGAGCTGTTCTCCCAGTTATGACAGGGCAGAGGGAAGGAAATGATGCGATGCATCCCATGTCTATGTTTTTCCATCCACGTCCTATGCCATATGGGGAGCATAACAAGAGCAGCTGAGGGTAGCTGATACACAGTATGTATCCTCTGTTTGAATATGTATCAGCTAGAGACCCTGCTGTCAGCTGCTAATGTAAATCCCAAATAACTCTGAAGTCATGGAGCTGCACTGGCTGCTCAATACAGAGGAAGCATAGGCAGGGTAAGACACAGTAATATACAAAAAGCTACCGTAGCCACCAACTCACATGACCCTGCCATCAGTTTAGAGGAACAGCTCTAAAAAGAACATACCAAACTCCTTTCTGGGAAACTCGGGAGAAGAGTTGGCGCTGGAGCTCCCTGCAGAGAATAGGAAGGTGTTCATTAATACTTCGCACAAGATCATTAAAAGCTTTCAAAACATATCTTCCTGGTAACTCTCTAATCCCCATGGGCAACAAACATTTCCATTTAAAAAGAAGAGCTGTTCAGGATTACATGTAAGGGCTGCTAATGTCTTTCATCAAAAAATATGTCACAACTCCTTTTAGGAATGAACATTTCTATCCACAGGAGTTAATCATTAAAATGTGTCCCTGACAGCTTATTTCCTAGCAAAACCACAATAGTATTCTTGTGCTATTTGGGATAATCCCGCATTAATGCAATCTCAGAGTGCACTACACATTGCCTCCTTATGGCATATTCTGTGATACCTTCATATGTTGCATGGCGGTTGACATAAGTTTTTCTCTCAAATGTTGATCCAGGTGACTTGGTGAGAGTAGAGCTGGGAGACTGGGTTTGTCTGTAGCCAGAAGATGACGCTGAATTCAATCTACCACTTCCACCTATAAGTAAAACAAAATACACTTGGCAAATTGAAGGTATGGTCTGGATGTACACTCTGGATGCCCTGGGTGCTTTATGCCGCTGTTGTCTGAGCTGGGCAAATTTGCATTGGTACTTCACAACTGGAGATTGGCAAGAACAACATTTGGGTCTGACTGCCCTCAGCATTCAGTGCAGGGAGAAGTATTTGTTATCATAGTGGTTTCAAAAAAACATTGTCAATGATATGTATGACAGTAGCTTTTGGCCTAAGAGGATGAACGAGCCATCTCCCCTGAGTAGGACTACCTGGCTCTTTCTGGTGTTGGGTTTTGGTTTGGATACAGATCTGCCTGTAAACTCAACTGTTATATGAAACAGATCACAAAAACTGGGAGACTTCTAAGCAAAACTCAAAGTGCTGAAGGATGCAGTTCATGAGATAAGGGAAAGCAGGGATAAGTCCACTTCCTTTCCAAAGCAGGTATCCACACTCTCACTTAGTCATGCCTTAGTCAGCTCATTTTCTGGAGAAGCAACTGAGGTGCGCATCAGGCCCAAGGCATCTTGAAGATTACTAGAGGCTGTTATATTTAGACAGAAGAAAGAATTTCACTCCTAATTTACATCAATGATGTGGAGAAAGAACCAAGCAGTCATAACTAATGTGTCCATACTCTTGTATGAAATCAAATTCTGGAATATGATCAGAGAGCAGCAAAAAGGGGGCCCTGTAATAAAGTGCACCATATCCACACTGATCAGCAGGATCAGACTGGATCTTGTTTACCCATCCCTGCAAAAAGAGCATGCCCGTGTGATGTCAACAGAGTGCTTTCTTGCCAATTTTGCCCTCTACAAGGATCTGAATTGTTCTGCAGCTTTTTGACTTTATTCAGCAGGAAGAACTACTGTGACAAGTAGGCCTCTGTTAAAGGAATTCTGCAAGCAGAGATTAGAAGATCCTCTATGAAACTTCAGGAACTCATTATCTCTAAAGTTCAGGTTCTTTTCTCTTCCTCCACGCACTGAAAATAAATAACAACAGAGATGGCAATCCTGCCACAATTGTCTGAGTTTGCAGGGCTGGGTTCAGTTCTCAGACTGATGCCAGTCCAGGCAATTACACTGACATCTCCCTTCACTAGAGTTACTTCACATCTCCTCCGAGGCAAAGTGATTCTACAGTCTGGCTTTTAATTGGTATGGAGGTGTCTGCCAGATCTACTGTGTATGCCTAATCCTCCCATTGAGCTTCCAAACTGCATTTCACTACCTTTAGTTTGACAACTTTCAGGGCATGGAGGATGTTTTCTACAAGGATAGTTATACAATCTGACCCACTGAGGACAGAGAGTGGTGGTCCAGAAACCTGGTTAGGAAGTTTATTCTTCAGACAACTTTGCTATGACAATCTAAAGTTGGGATTCTTTGGAATGATGTTAGAGAATCACAGAATCATAGAATAGTCAGGGTTGGAAAGGATCTTAAGATCATCTAGTTCCAACCTCCCTGCCATGGGCAGCGACACCTCACACTAAACCATGTCACCCAAGGCTATGTCCAACCTGGCCTTGAACACCACCAGCAATGGAGCATTCACAACTTCCCT
>JASSUY010020169.1:0-12915 GCA_032466535.1 Forpus xanthops
ATTTCTTCCTCAGATCCAATCTAAACTTCCCCTGTTTAAGTTTGAACCCTTTACCCCTTGTCCTCTCACTACAGTCCTTCATGAAGAGTCATGAAAATTTCTTTACTGTGAGGTAAAATAACAAAAAATAGTGAGCACTGGAATGTGTTGCCCAGAGAGGTTGCAGTGTCTCGTTCCCTGGACATATTCAAGAGCCATCTAACATAATCCTAAGCAATGTGCTTTGTGTGACCCTGCTTGAGCCGGGAGGTTGGACTACCTGACCTCTGGTGGTCCCTTCCAACCTCAATCATTCTGTGATTCTGTAATATATAATTTCCACCAAGGTTGTTTTCTTTTTCAACATTACATGTGTACTCACAGAAGAGCTGTATAGCACCTACTGTGATAACTTGAAGCAAAATGATACAGTTCTCTTCCTATAGGGAAAGAAATTGTGAGTCAAGTTGCATGGTAGAAAATGTTGATAGTAATTTTCTGGAAAGCAAAAGCATATGCTAGGTACAAGTAGGTAATTCAAGCAAATACTTCCCTGTTGAAAATGCAGGGTTTTTGTTTTTGTTTTTTTTTTTTTTTTGTTAAAAAATGAATTAGTATTTTCTGATGTTAAAAATAATACTATGTATTTGTTAAAATATGCTTCTTATGAACCTGTGTGCCTATCTTCTGTTTATTACACTAGACCAGAAATTTTAACGGTGATGTGACTTCCAAATTTTTCCTCTTGCTGCCCATATGTGAGACACCCTACTGCTTGTCTATCAGAGCAACATCACTGTTTTATTTTGAAAACAAAGAATTTTTATTGCATTTATTATTACTCACTTTAGCAGAATAATATTTCTGTGTACTTATTTATCCCTCTGGCACTCTGTATAGAATTGCATACAATTCAGATTTCTATTAGTTGCTTTTTATATTTCCCTTAAAAAATAGGTGAGTGAGACAATACAATTGGTGCTGTTTTCCAGGCGAGTGTCAATAAAGGTTTCTTTTTGATCTACTAATATCACAGCAATGTGGCAACTTCAGGCTACTTTTGACATATTAATAGTTTGTAAAAGGATACAGTAGAAGATCTTTTGAGAAATTATAAACTCTGTCTAAATTAACTGTAGATTCACAAATATTTGAGGTTATTTAGTAATGATTTAAACATCATAGATGATGAAACAGCATATGTCAGTATTTAAGCAGAAAACTGTGCGGTTACCTGTTTTTTTCTATTTTCTATGCATTTTTTCTTCCTCATAAATAAAAGTTCTTTAGAAAGAACTTTTATTTGGCCAGTGTTTGCTGATGTATTTTGGGTTTCCAGTTTGCATTAATAAGTAAGATTTTTTATGAGGCTTAAAAAGTGAAATTAAAAATAATGGGTAAGTAATGACTGTTTTGCTGCTCTTTGATTTGCTTTTATAAGTTAAAGCCAGATGTTCCAATGACAGTGCTTTATTCCCAGCTTTTGTTCCAAAACAAAACACCAAAAAAAAAACAAAATAAAAAGGGGAAAATAGGATATCTTCTGGTATTTGTGCATTACTACTTTACCCACATATCTAAATCTCTTAAATTTCGTATTTATTTTCCTTCATATAATCTTAGCACTCTAGGAATTCTTTTTTCTTCCCCATTTATCAGTAGTTTGCTGCAGTCTTGGAGGATTATTAATGACATTTAGGATAACATTAATGACTTCTAAATAAGAATGCTTTAATTTCATACTGTATTTTAATTGCTGTTTATCTGTCTTCATTCACTGATCTAGAATATAAAAATGTGCTGTTTAGGAGACTTCATCTTTCAGTCCTAAGATCTTACGTTTATAAGGTCACACTCTTTTAGAGCTGGTATGACCTGCTCTTTGATACAGGCTTGGGCTGCCCTGCTTCTTGACCTTGCTTTTGTTACCTCTAGCTTTTCTTTGTCCCTCTTATCACAGGGCTCAAGATGTACTCTGCAGTTTTACCCTCAAGGTCTTGTGGTGCTGGTGCTTCTTTACACTCTGTAAAGCTTCATTATTCTGTCATCGAGCAGCTTAGTGTTGAATGGCAAATGTGTATCAGTCCTTTGTTCAGTGGTTGTTTTTTTTTTACCCGGTGTTAGTGGCAATAATCAAGCCAAGGTCTCTTAAAGGGCAGAGTTTTGTGCCCTATGTCAAAGGGCTTGTGCAATTACTTTCAGTAAGTGTGCCTTCTTAGTTGTCATTCTCAGATTTATCTTATTGCCCATTGTATGACTGAAATAACTTAGTAAATGAGAAATGTCTGGTTATTAGCAATATGGGATAGAGTCGTAAAACTCCCAACACGCCAGTTTGCATCCAGCCCTTGTAAAATCCCAAATCTCAGAACTGCTGTCATTCTTTCATTTTTTTACAGGCAAGCTTGGCCAGGAGTTTGGCAAGGGATAACTCTGATAATGAGTGGTACTGTGAAAAATAGCATATGCTGTAAAATTAGTAAGTGCATAGTATAGAATAATACACTCATGTTCGTATCCCTAAGCATTTCTTTGCAAATATTGCAGTAATGTTGTTTTAAACTTGTCTAGCCCTAACGCTGCTCCTCAAGTAACAGTGTTTAGTAAGTTTTTTGGTTGTTTTTTTTTTTTTTTTCTCATCTTGGAATTAAATACTTGAGGTCAGGGAGTTTGGAATTAAGTGAATTCTGAGCCAAAAATAAAAGCACAGCTTCATAGTAGATTATGTGCTTGCATGTCAGTTCTCAAACCAGAATTTGGGTTTGACTTTCATTTCAATTTTCATGGGAATGTGCTAAGAGGGAGAAGGCCCAGAATGGAACAGTCATGGATTTTCCATGCCTTGTGTTCCCTGATTCTGATTTCCTTGTTGTTTCTCTTTCCTTCTCCAAAGACAATGCTCCTTGTAGTATCTGTTTGTAGAAAACTGACTCTGTTGTCATCCTTTTCACTAATTTTGGATTTAGCTGCATGAAGTCCAGGTTTAAACCAAATGTGCAGTTTAAATCTGAAGTAGAAGCTTCAGAGAACAAAATGTTCATATAAATGTGTAAATGTGAATACCCAGGGAGAAAACCAGCAAAATGCTGTTGTCACTGAGGGGAACAAGATAAATGGCTCTTATGTGTACTTGCCACCCTTCTATATTGTTTACCAGTTTTCTATCAGTTCCTCTACACTGTCTATCAGTTCAACTGGAATAAATTACTTATCCTAAATTCACTGTTTGCATCTGATACTTTTTCATATTTTCAGTGGCCTGGGTTAAAATTGTAGCCAGTGTTTTGGGTCCTGCCCTGATGCCCAAGCTGTGATGCTGTAAACCAGCACTTGAGAGAGGACTTCTGTTATCTGTGCTCTCTTCCCATGCCCTCTGCCCATGCTTAGAGGTGGTGCTGACTGTGCAGGAAGCATGGTACCATGGACGCTCGCTCATCGGTGCTATTCTGGCTAAGAAATCATGAGAAAGAAATCCTGCCTTTGGCTGTGGTGCCTCTGCTGCCTACATTGTCCAGAGCATCCCTCTCCCTCCCTCTTCTCCTTTCCTTCTTTCCTCCTTGAGCCGTTGTATAATAGTCTGTGTAACACTACCAGATTTGCAGGCTATGATAAGAAACTGCTGGTACAAGGCATTAGCCAAGTTTTTATATTGCTATAGTGGGCACTCAGCAATCTTTAAACGGAGTGGGAGAGCTCTGTCAGGGAACGTTGCATTCTTTGGTGTCATGTGTAAATTGCTGCTTCTCAGAGAGAAAAACTGCTTGTGCTGTAGTTGTTGCCTGTAGCTCTAATACCGGCTTATAGAAATTGCAGGATTTATTGAGACATTGCAAGTAACTGCCAGAAGACTCCTGGCAGCAGTGGCATGACGTCTCCCTCTATCCCACCCTCCCAAAATCTAAACTTTACTTAGGATGCAACAGGTGGTAGAGGCACAAATGGCTATAGTGGAAAACAGACTGCTTTGTTAGACACTTGGTATGTTTGTACAAGATATATCTTCTTTTCTGATTTTTAAGGTAGAATTTGCTGATGTTCAGTCACTGTAAACAGGGGATTGGGCATTCTGAATTTCTATAAAATAATTCTCAATGCCAAATGCATTATGTAATGCTGTGCTTTCAGCTTTGATTTCTTTTTAATTAGAAACCTCTTCTGCTGCACCACAGCAGATATCCAGAAGTTTGAATATAGTGTGAAACCAGTAATATTTAATATATTTAGAACTAGAAGACACCTACTTCTGTGTTTAACAACCTGTCTTATGGGTAAGGAGAGGGTCAGAAGTGGGACAAAATAAAACATTTGATTGCTAAAAGATAATCATTGAATACAAAATAAGAGTTTGGAGGTAAAAGGAAAGAGCAGAAGGAGAATGAGGAGGGTTAAAAAATGAGAAGTCTAATGAAAAATTTAATATGTATTCTGTTGACCCCTCAGGCTTCTAGATTTGCTTTGCTCTGACAGGTACAGAAAAAAAGGGATGAATTCTCCAGGTTTATCATAAAGGTTGCCACTAAATCCAGTTCTTGACACTGTGACTTGGCCTGTGTATGAAACACACTTTTATAATACTATATGGAAATATATATGAAATATGCATGTGTTACATGTTATGTATGTCACATATGTACACACACAGCAGCACTTAATGATTTTGGCTTCCTGACTGGTGCATTAGCCTTTGCTTGTAATTCATCAGCTGTTTGTGTTTCTTCTGTATGGTCATGCATCTTTCTCATTTGTTTTGGATTGGACAAATTTAATTGCAAGCTTTGTGGTTTGAAAGATCTGTTATATTTAACTGAGCATTCAATCAAACTTTTCTTTTTAAATAGATGTATGTAGGTGTCACTTGTGTCTTTGACTTTGTTCCTTCAATATTCTGTACGGTGACACCACCTCATTTATCTTGGTAGTCAGAATTTTGGCTTGTGTCAGCCAACACTCTTTTGTTAAACAGATAGGATTGCCTGTTACTGTCAAATCTATCTACAATACTTAGTAATATGAGCTGTCTTTTCAGACTACAGAAAAAGCTCAGCTGGTATGACTTCTATTTCTCAAAGCTAGTATTTTAATTTCTAACTCCATAAACTATATTGTGATGGCCGTTCTGACATTTGCAATATATTCTTTCTTAATATCTGAACATGCAGTTCTAGGAAGCAAAGTCATACCACTGTGGGAAATGGAAGTAGAAGGATCTTTTAGTTCAGCATAGGCAGGATTAATTTCTTAAACCTATGTTAGTAGAGGATTCATGGTATTCATGGGAAATCTAATAATATGTTAACAGATCTGCTGTTAAAGTGAGTCTTTTGCTTTGTAATGTTTTCATTTACTAATGTCAAAACTAAGTTTCCAGAAAGCAAATTTAATTTATTTTTATTCAGTTTATTTTAATTTAGCTTTATTCCCTGCGAACTGTTTTTTACTTTCTATGAAGCACACTTTTCCTCTGTGAAGTTTGTTTTGCCATATTTATCTCTTTTCTTAAAACTTACTGCTCTTTTTGTTATTACTATTTTGATTCTGTCCAGTCACTCAAAGAAAGTCTTATCTAGGGTGAACTTCCACAAGGTAATTTAATTTATATTTCTAAAGGCAGTTGATAAAATAACTCTGTCCAGAAAGCCAAAGAAATAATTCTGAGACATTTTAGAACAAAAGAGTTAATGAGATTTGAGATCTTTGAATGTAGACCCAAATAATACTCAGTCTCACCTCTAGAGATATCTTTTCCAAGCAAACATAAGTAATATCTTAATTTTATTCCTTTTTGTAGACACATTTCATCATCTTCCTTGTAGGCTTGTCAGACTTGTTGCAATTAAACTGTTTATGGTACTGATCTTTTTTTCTCCCTCTGGGTGAAAATTCAGAGCAGTTTAACAAAAGTTGTGGTATTGGCAGCCTGAGCTAAAATTTTATCTCTGTCTGCTTTCTGAATAAATAAATAAAGTGTGGAGTGAAGCCAATCCAAGACGATGGCAGTAAGAAAACAATACCAAGCATATCATTCCCAGCTGCTTAAAGTGGAACCAAAACCAGGACAAATCACAGTGTCAAAAGCTGGATTTAGTGGAAACTTGCTCCCTCCCACCCCTCTCTGGCATGTTTTGACTTTATACTTCCTCGAGCTGCCTCTCATAACAAAAGTCCAGAAAAAATGTGGAGGGCAAAACCAAACTCTTGTTTTTATCTTCCAGTTGATTCTGATCCTCCTACTTGTCTGGTAAATGATGAAAATGAGTGAAGATAACAATTTTAGGAAGCTATCAGTATACCTTTTTGTCTGAACTAAGAGTCTTGTGTGTAATGCTGTGTAAAAGCAATGGGTGATCATAGAATCATAGACTGTTAGGGTTGGAGGAGACCTTAGAGATAACTCAGTTCGACTTCCCTGCCAGGGGAACAAGGAGACAAAAGTGGCATAAGCAGAAAAGAGAAACTCTACTGCTTGCCTGCTGGAAAATGAGCCTTTTCAGTACCTCGTCTTTCACTTTCTAATCCACCTTCTGTGGAAAGCCCAGAAGTCCAAAACATGAAAATAAAGTGTATGCGGTAAAAAATAGTGGAACTGACATTTAGATGACTGTGGGGAGCTTCCATATTCTAAACCTCCAAAATTTCGTCTTTCAATTACTTTATGCAGTTAGCACTGTGCTTGACTACTGACTATTGTATCCATCAGTGCTATAAATATATTGATCAGATTTCATAGTAATTATCAGAACAAAAATAGTAAAAAAATACAGCTATTATAGTATTTTAAGTCACAGTATGTGATAATTTCTGACAGTAGTGTAAGTTATCTAATTCCACAAATTATAAAAGACATGGAATGTACTTACTAGAATGAGTTGGACACTTGACTGAAGAAAAATTGTCAGTATTATTAGAAAGTTGTATTCTCTGAAGATGTATTTTGAGCAGCATGATTTACTGTGAACATAAATGAACAGGCTAATGCTGCCATTATAGTAATTAAATAATACTGACTTTTCTTTTTGACAGCTGACTGTGGAAAGAGAAATACCACCTTGAAAGAATTGTTTCCTTTCTGCAGCCTGAACTCCTACCTAGATGTGAAGGTGATAAATCACTGCCTGAAATAACAGCAGGGATCCTTATTAATAATGACCTTTAGCTGTCTTTGCAGTCACTCCAAGTGCAAACGACACTTTGAGTAGAAGTGGTGGTGGTTTTGTTTTTGTTGGTTCTTTTGTTGTGTTTTTGTTGTTTCTTTTTTTTTCTAATCCAAAATATGCATTTTCTGCTAGCTAGGAAGTTTGCTTAAGCTGAAGGGAGCTTTCAGTTGCCAAATTGAAGTTTAGTGGTTTGGTCTCTTCCCCCCACCTCTCCCAGAAAAGGCCCAGATCTGCAATGAGAAATCCAAAGGAAAGCTGGGAAATAGGCAGCAGGCAGATTTCTAAATAAGAATTTTTTTTTTAATTATTAAATTTTTCTGAGTTATTTGTAAGCATATTCAGTATTACCTTTGTCTCCTGCTGAAACTTTTCTAATCTGTTAATTTTGAATTTGCTGCTTTGAGAGACCTCTATTTCTTAAGAGCAACACTTTCAAGCCAGGCACGATACTGGAGGAGGTCTGAGCTATATTGGCATTAGTGTCTTAATTTGGAATAGGAGTGGTTTTTTTTGCACTGAATTATGCGTTGTTCTCCATTTACCATGCTTGCCTTCGCACTGTAAACCAGTATGCACAGATTAGTTTCCTTTGGGTGAAACCAAAGTGCGTGGTGCTCTTTGCAAGTGAAATTGATCTGTCTCCTGCTCCTAAGTGGAATTTGGCTGGTGGGACCACATCAGATCTGGCACTTGATAAAGGGCATTACTGTAGCTAATTTGATGTTACTTGTTTGGGAAACTCAGTACTACCCTGACAGCGTGCAGGTAGCGTGTATGGGACTGAAATGGGGAATTCTGTGATCATTATAAAGTTCTCCAGTTTCTGAGATGTTCCTTGCCACTTGCAAGAATTTGCACATACTATGTATGTATAAAATGAAAATAATGCTTGCTGGAGGACACACTGCTTCCTTCTTCAGCAGACCTGAATCAGTCTCTTATATTTGCCATATGACTATCCATCTGTGATTACAAAAGCATGTCATCAGAGTTTGCAGTCTTATGATGATTTTCCTCCTTTCCTGTGCGGAACCCAAACACGGCTTACTGTAGACAAGGGATTGTTATTCCAACTGCAGATTTGATATTAGGTGCCTCTTTGGAATTCATTTGTTACAGATCAGTGTAAATAAGATGGGAAAAAAAAGTTTAATAAAAGAGCTAATTCTCCAGAAACATATGTACTTGTAGCTGACCTGAAAGCATATGTAAATCAGGGGCAAGTCTGTGAAACAGGTTTTAGTGTCTAAAAACTGTTAATAGAAATTACAAAGTGGTTCTGAGTTGTTGATTTTAGTTAGAGAATCTAATCTTGTAATTTCTGTAGTACAGCGTAATGAAGTAGACTACCAATTATTGTCTATGCATGAATGCAACCTGTATTTAATTTGTATTAAATGTTTTTTAGTAAAAATAATCCTGCAGTACAGTGTTGTTGTTCACCTAAGAGCACTCAGGTGAATAACAAGAAGAAAAGGTGGGCAACTCGCTGAATGGTTGTCAGGTTTCTGAAGGTGCTGTGGGTTGAAACTGTGATTCAGTGTGTCGAGCAGCATTCCTCATTTAGTGTCATTTGCAAATACAGTGCTGCATGCATCAGTTCCTGGGGTACTATGATACTGAACACCAGCTCCAACTCAGGCTACTGAGTCTTGGAGCCAGCAGTCCAGCCAGTTTCAAACAGTCTAGCAGTCTGTCCAGTTCTTCTCTTATTAACAAGAATGTTGTGGGATTCAGCATCAAAAGCCCTTTTTGAAATCAAGCTATATTGCACTGCTTTGTCTTCATGTGCAGGACTGATCTGTTGGGCAATCTCTTATGAATGTTCATGATGCTGAGTTATTGTCCTTTACATATTTGTGAGTGATTTCCCAGAAGAATTGCTTCATGTCCTTGCCAGGGACTGTGGTGGGGTTGGCCTGGCCTGTGGGTTTCTGAGTCTGCCCAGTTGATGGCATGCCTGCACGTATCTCATAAGTGTCCCACCAGTTGTCTGGTTTGCTGCAGCATGAAGGAATCTCCTGCTGATGTAAACAGAACACGTGTGCTTTTTGGCTTATTCTGTTAAACATTCAGACATTCCTTTTTTTAATAAATGCAAGTGCTGCAAAAGCAATGATGAAAAGGAGCCCGCCACTCTAGCCAGCAACAGCCAAGCACATGTGCTTGGGGTGGAGTGTGGCAATACTTTGCTTGAGGGAAGTCTTCACATACACAATTTGGTCCATGTAGTTTTATGGTATCTGAGCATGAGCCACATGTTTCCTTTGGTATTAATGAGTAAACTCTTTATGACTGTTGAAAAGGGTAAACTTTATTCCAGCCAGCTCTGTTGGTACACTGTTAAACTTTTTGTCATGCTATTTGCTATAGAAGTGTCATTTTCATATTGGTGATCTTTGAGTTACTATTGCAAGTGGAAAAAATTCTTTCAGAAGTGGTGATTGTTTAAGCATCTATTGTGCTTCGTGAATAAATGTACTGACCGTGTGACACTGCCTGATGTGGTTACATCATAATAAAGAAAGAGACAAGCCTTTTCAGAGCTCAGATTGCATAGGCTGATGTTATTCAAAGTGAATTGTGATTGGTTCTGAAAGGCAAATTGAATCCAGCATTTATAGAAAAATCTGGCTTTGCTAAAGTATTAAGTGTATCGGTGCTTACAAAAGGGAATGCTGTGAATGAAAGGTGATGAACCCAATTAAACTATGCATATTTAAATAATATCAGTAATCCCCTGTGGTATCATGAATTAAATAATATCAGTAATCCCCTGTGGTATCATGAATTATTTTATCTTGAACATGAATTGTTATTTATAACCAGCACTGGGACAATTCTATGAAGTCTATTTTCTGAATATCATCATA
Source organism: Forpus xanthops (assembly GCA_032466535.1). Classification (NCBI taxonomy): domain Eukaryota; kingdom Metazoa; phylum Chordata; class Aves; order Psittaciformes; family Psittacidae; genus Forpus; species Forpus xanthops. Next base: position 10,007 of record JASSUY010020169.1, read on the forward strand.
GTCGATGCCAATTTAAGACTATTTGGAGCAAAAGGGTAGAAAGGCGAATCATTAACGCACATACACAGAAATCAATCTGTGGTATCTGTTTGCCAGCTGACCTCAGGCCAAAATAGATTGAAGATCAAAAGTAGTCAAAAGGGAAATTCTTTGTCATTATGAACTACTTTAGCATGTCTTCTATAATGTGAGTAATGAACCTTTAATTTTGGGTTACTGTGTTTACAGCTGTGGCTTGATATTCGAGTCACAATTGCACATAGTTTTAATAAGAAGAGATCATTTAGATTGGGAAGCAACTGTGAAACATTCATCATGAATATAAGTATTATTTCAGTTCCAGGTACGGAGAAACAGAAATAGATTTTCAAAACTGGATAGTTAATCTTAATCCAAGACCAGCAATAAAATATTAATAGTTCCAGTATTAAAAAAGTTGCTCGCATCCATCTGGTGGAAATTATTCCCTGTAATGGTTAGGTTTGTAATGTAAATTGTCATTTTGTCCAGTTCACCTACCTATGTAGATATTTAAGCAATATGTAGAAGGATATGTTCTATAATTTATTAACAAACTATCAGTGAAGATGAGAATGAATGGGTTTAAATTTACAGGAAATATTTCTTAAGCTTTATAGTTAACCATGGACTTTGGAATATTGAAAATTATGAAATTAATTGCTAAGTTTTTCCCAGAGTAACTGTTTCTAGTAATGAGAGCTGTTCCCCTATTTATTTTGGTGCTCTTTCATTTTGCTTGGTGTCTTAGCATTTTAAAATATGGTTACCCATTAGTGACAGTGAGATAATAAGCAAGTTCTTAGCTAGTCTTATGATTTAAGAGTGCCACAATATTTTAATTTTATTTTGTTGCTTTCTATAGTTACATTGGCCAGCTTAGATAATTAAGTATGTCAATGTGAGTTTTTTTCAACTGTCTTTTGTATGTAGAAAACATGTCTTTTAACATTTTGATTAATACTTTAGAAGATGGACATTTCTAAACTTATAAGGCTTTATGTGTTTCGGTATAGTTACTAGAAATTCTGCCTTTTTTGGGTTGTGCTTCTGCTCCTCTTCTTGCCTCTCCAAGTCATGAGTAACTATTTGTTCCTCATATATAACACTTTCCCACCCCCAGTTTCAAAACTGAGAATATCAACCTACCACTAACATTTTTTTCTTTTCTTCTCCTGATCCAACTGAAAATAGACAAAAATCTGAGTTTTAAATCCTGCAAATACATATGTCAGTTGCTTATGGTAAATATCCCCTTAACTTTGTGAAAGTACAGTGCCAAGTTTAAGTAGCAAAGTATCTGGCCCATTAACTCGACTCAGAGAGGTGTCATGGGAGGGTCAGAATTAGATATCATAATGTGGATGTGCACCATTGAAAAGCCTTTTTTTTTTAACATGTTTAGTGAGCATCTAATAGGAGCTCCAGCTGTAGATAATGTGTTGTCCTCTTGTGATGTGTATCTCAGAGTGGCTTTGTGCTTTCTGATTATGTAAACGTAATGTTGAAGAGTGCTGATAGTAATATTTCCTTTTGAAAAGTCATTAATACAGAATAGAAAAATTTTACCTCCCTCATCTTTATTTTTGTACACAATTCTATCTACATTTAGCGCTAATTATTTTAGAATTTCCTTTAAAAGCACACAACAACTTCATCTTTTGTTTTCTTCATTCTGTTAGCTATTTTGTCTTCAAAACCACATAAACTTTTCATATGCCTAGTCTTACAGCAAGCTGCAATTGAGATACCTAAATTCAAGAGCAAAACTACTTTACCTTTGCATCTTGGACAAATACTGATATTAATAACAACATGAACTTTCTTTGCTGCTCTTTAAATAGCTGCATTGCACTAGAAAAACATAAAAGGGAAATAATGTGAATTGCTATCTGTTGTAGTATAGAAAAAATGAAAAGGTGAAGACAGGCTCTTCTTTGTAAGGTTGCATTTTGTCATGGTTTAAATCTCTTAGCCACACAGTTTTCTTGCTAACTCACTTCCCCCTCTTTCTTCCCCCTCTCCTGGGGGGGATGGGGAGGGGAATCAAAGAATGCAACTCCCACAGATTGATATAAGAACATTTTAATAAATAAAGTATAACACAAAATCACTACTGCTACCACCAATAATAATAATGATAAGGCGAAAGGGAAATTTATAAGGGAAAAAGAGTACGATCACTCACCACCTACACCCAGCCCAACCAAGCAGTGCACCCCTACCCTTCAGGGTCTCTTCCCTTCATTTTCACATCCTGAGCATGACGTACTGTGATGTGGAATACCTCTTTGGTCAGTTTGGGTCAGGTGTCCTGTTTCTTCTTCACCCTGGCTTCCACCCAGCTTCTCCTCCTCCCTGTCAGAGCATGAGACTCAGAAAGTCCTTGGTCAGACCAAAACATTACCAAGTAGTAACTGAAAACATTGGTGCTATCAGTGCTGTTCCCAGACCCAAAATCAAAACCACAGTGCTGCGCCAGCTACTAAGAAGGAGAAAAATGACTGCTACTGCTGAACCCAGGACACAGTATCCACACCCCTTATTCTATACAATTCACGACATGCTCAGATCCCACATTTTCAATATACCATCACATGTATATGTATAAATACACACGCACACAGAGGGAGAGAGATCATCCCTCTGTGCATGGATCAATGCCTATAAAGCTGCTGAGTCCTTTCAGTCCATGATGTTGGTCTCCATCTTTTGTAACAGTCTTTTGGAGCAGAAGAGGCTGTGTGCAGTGCTCACACTTGTGAAAAACCTGGGCAATAGTGTCCATTGCTAAGTCCACCCCTCGATCATGACTCCATCTGTATGCTGCATCTCTGCCCTGATGGCCTGAGGTGTCATGGGCACACCAGGCTCAAAATAATTCACCCTCC
>JASSUY010020170.1:0-12776 GCA_032466535.1 Forpus xanthops
CCTTGAATATCAACCAACAGTCTTGGCCCCCCCTGCCCTCTAGGGCTATATCCCATGGAACCTTACTGAGCAGGTTCATGAAGAGGCCAAAGTCTGCTCTCTTGAAGTCCAGGGCAGTATGCTTGCTGCACACCCTTCTCACTGTCCTGAAGATCTTGAATTGGACCATCTCACAATCGCTGCAATCAAGACTACCCTGGAGCATCATATTTCCAACCAGCCCTTCCCTGTTGGTGAGGACGAGGTCAAGCATGGCATCTCCCCTTGTCAGCTCCTCTATTACTTGCAGAAGGAAGTAATCTTCCACACAATTGAGGAACTTCCTGGATTGCTTATGGCTTCTATAAATATGATCACCACTCTATTCTCTAGTCCCATCCTGCCCAGCATATTTTAACAGCTGAATCTTTCCCTTTTTGCCCTCAAATGAGTGCCCAGTTTGGCACACCCTGAGAAATGCATCTTTGCTTTTTGTGATAAAAAAGGTAAGTGAAAACCAGCACTTCCATCTAATTCTCAGTGACAGAGCCAGTGTTAAATTCTCCTCAGCCGAAAATCACACTTGCTACATTGACATCATACCCCCACCGCATTTTGAGATCTGCCAAAAGGCAGCTCTGACTTACAAGACCAGAACATAAACATTTCTTATCTGTAATTTTCATAGCACCCTTTTTTCCTAGATGCAGTTCCATGGCCTGTTAAAAAAGCAAAAGTTTGATCTATCACACTAAAAACATCACCTCTTGGGCTATATTTAGGAGTAGCCTACACAGCTGCTCTACGCGAACAGAGAGCTGCAGGGAAAGGCACTCTCTCTCCCCAGATCACTCTACTTGGAGAGGTTCCTCCGATAGCTGTCAGCTGCTCTCCCTCTGGGGAATGGTGTCACCAGTTGTGACATTGACTTCTATAACAAGATCTGATGCAGCTACACTTTTGCTTTAAATGAGGTTTTTGAGTATCAGAAGAATTTGTACTAAGCAGCACAAACTCCACACATGCTAAAAATGGAGCTATGACCCTGAACTGAGCTCTGTGCTTTTGTGACAAGACTATTCAAGCTAGCTATTTAAAATTCTCTCTGGTATCTCTACAAAACACTAAAATCTATAGCACAGATGTGTACTCAGGTCTTCACAGAGATCAAGCTCCTCCTTACAGGTAAAGCTGCTCAACAGAAACCATTTTCTTTCTACCTGTGAGTAAATAACTATTTAAAATCATTAAAAACCCACCCCAGATTATAGGTGTAATTTGCTTGTTTTATACAGGAAGGAATCCTAAATGAAGTAAACAAGGGACATGAGTCTTCCTTGCTGTTGAAGTCAGCTCACAAGATCTGAAAAGAACCCATGGTAGGGACACATATGATTTACTCAGCAATAAAAAGCTTTTTTTAACTATAACACAGTTGAAAATATGCACATCAGGAGAGATTTTCTATCATCCTTCAATTTATATGCTCCTGTAATGCTAAGAACTAGCAATAGTAAGCTACTTCTGAGTAACAATAGTACATTACTTCTGAGCTGCTGTGACTGAGTTCAGCATCAAGTGCTCATAAAGTGAAGACATTTATGCTCTCTGTTTAAAATAAGAAAATGTAGCAGTTTTAATATTAAAAAATAAAAAAAAACCACAAACCAAACCCAAAACCTAATGAACCACCCTTATCTTTCAGCAGTATGCAATAAATACCTTAGCAGCTCAGCACACTAACGAATAAAAGGAATGATATTACAACATCACAGAATCACAGTATGACTAAGGTTGGAAGGGACCTTTGGAGGTCATCTGGTCCACTCCCCTGTTTAAGCAGGGTCAGTGACAGCAGGATGCCCAGAACTCACCTAGATGGCTTTTTAAGATCTTCATTAAAAGCTTGTTAGATGTTACTCTGTTATATTCTGTGACATATATATCACATTTTGCTAAGTGACTGAAAAGAGGAAAATAATCCTTGAACCTCCTAAGAAAGTCCTTGCTTATTATAATTACCACTGTGTTTAGGTGGGTATCTTAAATTATACCTGTGAGTGAATACTAGAATCTGCAAAACTATCTAAAACAGAATGACAAATTTTATTCAACAGACAATTTGGATACTACTTCTCATTTTTACACTATATCTCAACTGAGCAAATCGACTGTTTTAAAGTGTTTGCTAACCTAGCCAAGAAAATTATAATTTTGAGGGGAAAAAAAAATGGTGGTAGGAAGTTTGCTGAACAGAAAATTTCAATACATCAGAAATACAATATTCGTACAACAAGCAATATTTAAACAGACCTTCAAGCACACTGAAAAGGAAGACACAATTTAAAAATTACAAAAATTCCAACCCAAACCAAACCAAAACCAAACATGGGTGGGGCAGGACTTCCCAGTAAAATCAGTCATCAAAGATATGAACAGTCAGTGTTGAACCTTTCTGTCTTGTCTAATAGTTATTTTTACATGTACTGCTTAACACATGAAATGATGAGTCTTAAACCATTACTGATTTTTCCATAATCTAAACATAAAATCATATTCTGGCTATGGGAAAGGGTATCTCTAGTTGTCATCCTTCATCAGATACTGCTCTGCTATTTCGTATGCAGTATTTCTTCAAATGGTGTACTCCAGCACAGGAAGCAATTACAGCTACTGAAGATGCTTTCCTCAGCAGGATCTGCACGTCTATAAAAGTTAGCCTGATAAGGAGCTGGGACTGAGATAAGGCTGCTAACAGATTGCTTGCTGCTCCACCAATATGCTGCCGTATGTCGTAACTTTCTCTCAGGAACTGCACTGGATCTTACACATCCTGCAAGAAGTACTTCATGCCACCATCTATGTAAAACTAGGTGAACCCTTTATGATTATTGCTTTTGGAAGTATGTATTTCTAGTAAAGCACTTAATTCTTCTTGCTTGGCCTGGGAACTAATGCCTATAGCAAAGATTTTGTTTTCTCTGTCTCCAGGGCATCTGGTGCATATATAGACAGATGACAGTGCCAAGGTGGTGAAAGAGAACAAACAATGAAGACCATCTCCTGAATGCACTTTTTTTGTTAAGCCATATACTTATAGAAGTCTAAAGACAGAGATCAGTCATGATTATCCGACATATGTAGTATTTCATGGCATGGAGTTGCAGTACCATCTCCTGAGATCAATGGCGGGGCACAGAGATGCTTCTCAGACTGAATGCTACAGTTGCTCTGCAAAAGAAAATACCATCTCCTTTCCCCAAGCTTTTGCATTTAAATGCTATCTTGTCCCAGTTACACTTAAATGTGTTAGGCATGCAATAAGAAATATGGAGTTGTTGAAACTTTTATTTTGAGATGGGTAGGATGGCAATTCAAAGTCAGGTTTAAAATAGAAAACACGCTGATTCCGTCAGTGTGGAAGCATTCCTGTGACTGTAATAGAACTTGCTCTTATCTGAACAAATCTTACTGCTAAAGAGCCAAATTATGCCATTGGTTTAAAGCAGACTTCCTGGTGAGATCAACGGAGACGTCTGCTTAAAAAACAGTGGTACAGCATGGAAAAGGTATTTAACACAATGAGTTTTCAATCTAAGTAGAAAATCCCCTAACGGAGTGTTTACGGAAAGGTACTGATGCTTTGAAATCAATGAGGTGGAATGCTTAAAGAGAATGGGAAGATGATGGCTGGCTTGGGAACCGAGTTGTTTCTGAGCAGTGATGCAGCAGCCTTCCAGCTGTGCAGTGTGCACTGCCGGCCTAACCTTCCACACTCCTGGACAAACCATCACTTGCAAGTGGTGTTCTGTGGTAGCTGTTGAATATAGGTACAGTGTTTTTTTTATTAAAAAAAAAAAAAAAAAAAAAAAAAAAAAACCAAAACCCCCCCCCCAAAAAAAAAAACAAACACAACAAAAAAAAAAACAAAAAAAAAACCCACAAAAAAAAAAAACCAAAAAAAAAAAACAACCAACAGTGGTCTGAAGGGACTCCAAAGTCCTGAACACTCAAATTGGTGCTGAGGAAGATGGTAATACATGAATAGGTGATATGGCAGTAGTAAAAAAATACAGTCTCTTACATAGGTCTATAATTCATCACCTGGACCATCACCAACTTCCAAGGTGAGCAGGCATCACAGAAGGAATGAGGGAGAAAGACGAGAGGAAGGGAGGAAGGAAGGAAAAGGATGGCATTCAACACACCTAAGTTTAAGATGGCTGCTTAATCTCAGCTGTCATCCACAGTTAACAGGAAACAGACTCCAAAAGGACTATGCTGGCCACCTGGTTAAGTTTCCACACCACATGATAATCCAGGAGCACAGAGCACTGTAATTTATGCGGTGTAAGATACCCTGTCCTAATTTCTCTTTCTGCTAAAGACTGGGGACAGGAGTGAGACACAGCTTTCCACACTTTCATCAGCTCTGCTTTATCTAGATAGAGGCACTACAAAAACCAGTAACTAAAACAAAACAAAACAAAACAAAAAAACCCAAACAATTTATTACTATAAATCCAGCTTCTGAAAAGACCTTTGGTTATTTTGCTGGACTACATGCTACCCCAGACTACTCCTATAACTACCTATCACAAGTAAACCATGGACCTTTGTCTCTTTAGATATAGCAGTGATATTACTGTGATTCACACATCACTCACTTTGACAGTACATAACGCTTCCAAAGTAGCAAAAAGCCAAAGAAAGGGAGATAATGTTTTGGTCTGTAAAAGGCATCTTTGACTTCCTAATATAACATAAAAAATATCTAATAGATATTTTTGTGGACATTTAAAGAAATGTATGTGGAATCAGATTTCCAAGCTTCTTTCTGTAAGAGGGATGGCCAGGTATGTGCTTTTCCTGAAGGAAGCTGAAGTTGCAATGGGCATCAGAGGAAAAATCATGAAACATGGCAATACTCTGTTGCTTTACAGGACTTAAACACTAGTATTGGCAACAGGAATGTGGGATAACAAACAGAATGCCATACCTTTACAGAAGCTGCAGACAGGAAAACAGTAACAGCACAGTAAGGATAAGGGAAAAAAGTCAGACTAGAACAGATGACATAAGCTGTTTGGCACAGATCAAATGTATTTAAAAAAAAAGTTTGATTCAGTTTAATTAAACAAATATTTTGAATGAAAATGAAATTATTTTCTTCTTTCCATTATGCCAAGGGTGGGTTTAAAAAAGAACAGAAACAAATTTTCGGCTGAGCTGAGGTGATGTTTTGCCTTGACATTTTCTTGTTGGAAACAGAACATAAAAAGAAAATCTCCCTTATCATAGCTTTCTAGTTGATGGCCATGAACAAGACCTCCAAAGGTAGCTTCTCTGGACCCTTGAGTATTTCTTATCTCCCCTTATCTTATACTCTACAGTGCATAGCAACAAAAACAGTGTTCATTATTCAGTCCTTCCACTGTTAGAAAAAGATGCTTTTTCACATAAGGATATAGAATTTAATTTATGCAATTATTCTTAGTGCTTCTTTTTACAAGATAATCTAATGATACAGCAAGTAAAAAAAATCCATTCCACTGTTTGTCACAAAGGGTATTATTAGCTATTTCTGTTTGTGATAGGATGTTACCATACTGGATATACCTAATTCAGCATCAAGCCTCTCAAGAATTTTGTGTATCTCTTCTAAACATAACAAAATGAGTAAGAATGCTTCTTAAGTCAGTATCAATCCAGTACAACATAGATCTGAGGCTTAGGCTATCTCTGGCAACTTTTTTACTTATTTTTCATTTTACCTACCCATCTTACAACTTTTCCTGGGAATATGAAAAAGTTTTCTTTCTTAAACAAAAATAATGAAATATACAGTTTATGACAAGGCTTTCTTCAGTTTATTCTGTAAAGTAAATATACTCCAGGCTATTATGGAGGCATGTGAGTGAAGCACTAAGTGGAGGGTAGACAGACAGGTCTATTTGCTGCATGGTTTTGGGAAAATGAACAAAACAGAACAAAACAAAACCCAACCCAAGAAAATCAAACCAAAACAAGTAAACAAAAACACCCATGAAAAAACCCAAACCACAACATTAAATACACTTTATATCATACTTCCTGATGCTAGTGCAGCAAATTTGCAGAAATTATGGAACAATTGCTTTGAAGTCTGAATATCCTGAATTCTCCTCATAAATGCTAACTCAGTGTTACTTATACAGGGCAACCTCATTCTCTTTTCTCATTCATGACATGTACAATAAGGGGTCTAAAAAACTAAGAATGGCAAGTATTCATACTCATACACAGAGCAGATTTGTCTTTTCTTTAGATCCATCTTTTTACAAATCAGCAATAGTATAATTTTTAATACTGCGAAGTATTATTATTTCTCTGTATGCCCCTCGCTACTCATGTGAGTGATTTTAGATTTTGGCTCGATCATCATGACAGCATTTTCCCTTATGTATCCGGTATGTGAATGCCATTTTGAATCACCTTTTTTTTTTTTTTTTAATAACATCTTCTCTGTCATAATTTGTTCACGATTAACTGAACATTAAAAACCAGTGGTACAGCATGGCAAAAATATGTAATAGCTTGTTGTAACTCCACAGATAAGGAGATTAACCCTAATAAATAGAATTTTTAACAGAAAATTGTTTCAGAATTTGAGTCCTCCTGAAATTCTTGTTCAGCTGCAGACCACAGTATCTAAAAGATAACACAACCATAACAAATTTCATTTCCCTTCTGAGGTAGCTTTAAGTGAAATTGCATTAATCTTCTTGGACTACATAAAGTCTTTTTGATCTACCAACAGTGCTTGAAAGCTAGCTTATATCAACAAAGCCTGTTTACTTCTCAGAAGGTAGTCAAAACCTAGGTTATACAGCTGGAATGCATTGGGTTGAGATGGCTCTTGAGCAAGTATTTATTTACTTTCAACACATAAATGAAAGAGAATAAATAACAAAGCATCCAAGAAGATGGAAGTGAAAAGAAAAAAAAAAATACAAGTAAAAAAGGAGAAAAAAAAATTACTTTTTTTTTTCTTCTCAGAGGAATGGGATGTGGGGGAAGGGAAAATAAATTAGAAACAAATAACTACAGACAAATGACCAAGGCAGATCCACATCCCAACATATAAATAACCAGATAAAATGATCTCTGTATCTAATAATCTTTTATCTGATGAATAAACTAACTTCTTTGTGTTGCATCTAACACAACAGGGCTCCTACCAGTGGTACTTCAAGCATTGAGAACACCAAATTGTTTCTTCAGCAGAAACAACTGATCAATGACTAGTGACTAAAATGCTTACAGACCACAGATGGGACATGCCAGCAGAACATACTAGAGAAGCCTGAATTATATTCATAATTTTCCTGGGAAATTGGTAGGTGATGATCATATAACGGGCAAGCACAAACCTTGAGGTAAGTAGTCCCACATTAATCCTACAAATATTCTAGTGATGAGTATGCATACAGACATTTACCAAATTCAGAAATACTCACTCTTCTTTAATAATTGCAAATGTGATATAACTAACATCCTAAAATTTAAATTTAGCCACTTAGAAGTTTCTTTCAAAAATACATTCGCTGAAATATGTCACATATGATTATCCATGTTACCTCCAAAATAATAATCACAACCATCACAAACAGGAAAAGGTCTATCCATTCTTTGAAAGTTGAGTTAGTGTTTAAGGATAATTTTGCTACGAAATTATTTAACACACTCTGAAGCCTATGGTATAGTACACAAAGTACTTAAAAGGCACCAACAGTTAAAACCACTAGACTTCTCCCCTCCTGGGACATCAGTTCCACCCAGTAACACCAGATCAAGCCTTTTACAAACACTGTAACCTGTTAAACCTAGCTGAGATTTTTTCTGCTTATACTGCTAGGCTTTTGCAGAAATCCATGCCTCTGACAGTTAATAATCTTTAAATTTGTTTCCTGCTCATACCCACTTTTCCTCTGTGCCAACGCAATTCCTTAGTTCATTCATTGCAAATGTTTACCTTCTTGGTGTTATAACAGAAAATAGCAATGTCTATTCTCAGCCTTTGTTTTTCTAGGCTAAGAAATCAGGCTCTTTGAATCTCTCCATAGAACATGGCTTTTATTTTCCAGCCACTTAGCCTAATATCTCTTTCAGACAAATTCAGATTTTTTTATGAGGCCCTAAATGCATAATCCTGCAATTCTCACTCTTGAATTCCATTTCAAAGATATTACTTCTCCCCTTAAGGTGATCCCATTTTCCTCCTATATTGTGATCTTTCTCTTTGCTGTTAATCTCTACAAATCTAGAGTATTAGGCCATTCCTTTTCACTCTCTTTTTTTTTCCTAGGGTCACTAATAAAATTACAGTAGGATAGATATTCAGAATACTTTTTAATAATTTCAGGCATGATTTTAAGAGGTATTTCTTTCTGCCAAAAGAAGTATCTATGAGCGTGCTCGAATTTTTAGCAGTGTTTAGATACCTAACGGACTAAACTCTGTGACTGCTGCACTTCTGAACTCCTATTACGGACCCACCGGCTTCTTTAGGTCTTTACAGATGGACTGGTCGCAATTTGAAGGTTTTCTACAAATTTTTAGAGGTTGATCTTCCAAACACGTAAGCTGCTCAAACTCAGTGACCACCAACCTATCTGGAAATCTGATCCTGAACATCTGAAAAAAAAAACCAAACAACCCACAAAAACCCTTCTTTGTCTGAATATTTTCTAAAATGCCTTTTTCTTTTTTTATTTTATTTTTTTTTTAAGGCATTGGAATGCACTATAGCAATTTTCCCTGTCACTAGTGTGTTTCATAACCTGGTCATCCAGGTTAACACATACAGTTTTCAGGTTATTAGCCTGTTGCGTGCAGCAACCAGAAAAAAAAATCAAAGAGTTCTCTCCTGAACAACCTATGTGTTCTGTAATGAAAGCCTTTTTCCTTGAAGACTACAGCATGCTTAGAAACAAGGGAAGCTCTGAACTCTCAAGGCCAAGCAGAAAAGACAGCATCTCTTTCTCAGCTGAAAGAACAACCTTCTTGTCCCCTCTACATTCTCAAGATTTTTCTGTGATACTAGAAATTAAGTCCCCTTGTTTTTAGGTGAGTGGTGACTTGCTAAATGGATTCTACATTTAATGTGAAAGATGACTAATTTTTTTACCCAGTAAGCATGTACTTTTGCTTTATTAAGAAAGAAATTGCCTGAATTGCCCCTCAATAGGGACACACATAGATAACCCATGGGTTATATAACAAACATAGTTAACACATCCAAAACTCAAAGGAAAAAACAAAGAAAGACTGGAACAGCACAGCTTTTATCCCTATCAATATTTTTCTTGTTACTACAGTAACTATTGTCACTGCGATGGTTTCCATAAATGCTCAAGTCTTCAGTGTAGACTGCTAAGGCCCAAGCTCCCACCAAAACTTGTGGCTGTAAGTAATCATAAGTAATTGATAAAGTATTGGCTTTTCACCTGCTTTTAATCTGCCACATGACAATTGTTTCATACATTTTCATTCATCTTATGTTTTTCACTTAAAGACTTGCTGTGACAGTGACAGACTTTTGAAATTTAATGAGTTTCATACAGCATTATTCACCTTTTTTGTGTTTGTGCCAAGGTGCACTTATCAGTGATAATGACAAATTGAACACCTGGAATTATGCCAACTTTGACATTATGTTGTTCTTTTAAAGGCTCACTAACAGACAGGCAATGTGTGGGGTTTAGACTGCTTCTCTTTTTTTTTGGCAACACGAATTTCTTTGGTGCTTCATTTGACTGATAAACCAAAATGGTTTGGACCCGGTTAACTCTTGGACAGGGAGATCTGTTACTACAAGGGTGCTTGTGCCTGTGTTACAGTCATGGCATTCATCTTTCATAACAAGCTTTCAGCACCCTTCAAGGCAAGAATGAAGAATGTTTCTTCTATTTAATCCTGAGTTATTTTGTTGACTGTGGCTTTGACTGATACAGATTCGAGAGATAGCTGCAATGGTGGCGGGGAGAAGCATACAAAGGAATGGCCTGATTGGTCTCATTTTTCACTCTTATATTTGGCCTCCCACCTTATTTGGGTGCTTGTAATTTTGTTTGTAAAATGCTGATAAAACCACAAAATGCCTCAGATATGAAGCAGGAAGAGGGAAAAAAGTTTATTACAAAAATTCTTACTTTTTTGTATGGTTTCTAAGAAAAATTGACTCATACACCATTTCTTTCTCCTGATAATCCAGTGTCAGTGCTCCATAATGTTATGTACTTGACCTGGGTTTTATTCATCTTTCTGTTGTGTCACCTCCAGAGGCTTCAAATCATCTAGATTACAAAAAAAAAAAAAAAAAAAAAAAAAAACACAAAAAAAAAAAAAAAACCACAAAAAAACAAACAAAACCTCAGTACCAAATAAGCATATGAAACCAATCTAGTCTAGATTAAATTTTACAAGCAAAGGAAGATTGTGTCTGACCAGGGCCTCAATACAGCCCTCCAAAGAAAGAAAAGGAAGGAGACGTATATGCCATCATTATTCATCCCAAAGGAAATGTTCTTTGCTCTACAGATTCTTTCTACAGTTTTGGCAAAACTGCTTTTTCTTCACCTCTTTGTTTCCTCATTAAAGCAGAAAGAAACAAACCTGGTTTGCAAATCCCTCCTTGAATTTTTGTGAAAAATTAATAGATCACATAAGTAACATACAGACAACAGAAAGTTAACAATATCTACAGTAACTCTGACTCAGCCACACTGGAGAATTGCTGCATGAATTTCAGTAATCTAGTTCAGATTAGCAAATGAAGTTCCTCTAGTGGCCAGTGGAAATACATAGTCTCCTCCAGAAGATTCAGAACATTTTGTGTGGAGCTTCTCTCCTTGTATTTTTTTTCCAGCAACTGAAAAGATAACCTAAAAATTGACATTAGCAATGCTCTTCTGTCTGGGTATGCATCCCAACAGCTCTTTCCTTATCAACCACTTCCCTCCGATTATCACTGGTCTTGTGAGGTAGCTTTCTCAAAGGACATCATGCCCTGGTGATCAAGGAGCCTCCCTCCAGTGTGTCAGCAAGCTAACTCCGGAACACAACTGGTCTTTGATATTGCTGAAAGGAAAAGGATAGAACCTGCCATCAGCCTGCCCCTAATACATGATTTAAAACAGAAGCAAACTAAAAAGTCCCAGGCTCAAGCAATCTGTTTACGCCTCAAGCTTGAAGGAGCCTGCAGCTCTTGAGAAACTGGAAAGTTAAGAAAAACATCTGATTAGAGGTGCAGAAACCATGAACTAATGCCCAATTTTAAGATCAGTATATCTCAAGTAAATAAAGTAACTCCTGGGAGCCCTGTACCTTCACTAATAGAGCCATTAATTTAGATTCTTAATTATGAATTTAGAGTCTGCCATGGACACAATGTTCCTGATCTGCTGGACTGCAAAATGCTTCAGCATGGCTAATTCCTCTTACAGGGCGGCGTAAGTGTGTGAAAGTGGGTGACATAACAATAATGGCATTCAAAAGAAATACTGCACACATGTAAATGAGCTTTGCCAGGACAGTAGGCAGACATTTGGGAATCCAGAGCTTAAAATGTAACAGAATGACTCCGTGGTTTATAAAAGGAATTTTTTTAGTTATCATTATCTGTGGTTACTTGAGAATAACTACTTGATAAAAGTCTGAGGTACTAATGCATACATAGTTTGATTTAGAACATCTATCCAGTCATTAACCCTAAGCAATATATGCTTATCTTTGCCGGTAATGCTGTCAGTGTTTAATTTCCTTTAGATCATAAATTCAATAGAGAATTGACAGTGCTGCTTGGAGTAAGTAAGGGGAAAAAAATCCCTTTTAATATCTTATACTATTGATCATTTTCTTTACTAGTGAAGCTATCTGTAAGCCATTTGGACAGCAAAATCATTCCTAAAAGTGTCAAGAGGCATACAATCCATAGAGTCTTTCTGGCCAAAATAAATGGGGAAGGGAAGAAAATGGGTTTCCCTTTCTCTCACTCCCCTTTCTTAGATCTCTTTAGTTTGCCAGTTGCTGTTGGTTTTATTTTGTTGGTTTGTTTTGTTTTGTTTTTTTTTTTTTTTCTACTTATGAGCAAGTCCTACATTCTTCTGAAAGATTTATCTGCTTATAAAAGGCTTTTCTCTGAGAAATCAGATTACTAACACAATTTCTCCTCCATTACTGGGAATTTAATGCAACTTATTTGGTTCTTTGTTTATTCAGACTGTTATCCAAACAATCATTTCTACACTGTATATTTAAATGCACTCTTAGATTCACTACAATATTACACTGTCATGGGTTCACCAGTAGCAGTCATTTTTCTCCTTCTTAGTAGCAGGTGCAGCACTGCTTTTTCGACTTTTGGCCTGGGAACAGCGCTGATAACACTGATGTTCATAGTTATGGCTTAGAATGTTTGGTTTGACCAAGAACTTTCTGAGTCTCATGCTCTGCCAGGGAGGAGGGGAAGACAGGAGGAAGCAGAAAAAGGACACCTGACACAAACTGACCAAAGAGGTATTCCATACCACAGCATGTTATGCCCAGGATGGAAAAACTGGGGGCAGGAACCTGGAAGAGTTCAGTTCATAGCTTGGTTGTTGGGTGGTGAGCAGTTGTGTCCTATTCCCTTGTATTTCCCTGGTCATTATTATTATTGGTGGTCGCAGTAGTGATTTGTGTTCTACTTTAGTTACTGAACTATTCTTATCTCAACTTGTGGGAGTTAAATGCTTTTGATACTTCTTCCCATTCCA
>JASSUY010020170.1:12786-33098 GCA_032466535.1 Forpus xanthops
TGCCCCTTCCACCCCCCCCCCCCCCCAAGAGTGGCTGGGAAGAAAGAGGGAGGAGTGAGTGGGAAGAAAGAGGGAGGAGTGAGTGAGCAAACTGCATGATTTACAGCTTAAACCACGACAGTTCTTTCTGGCGCCCAATGTGGGGCACAAAGGGTTGAGATAACGACAGAATAGCCACTTGTCACAATGCTGATTTATTGGCTCTCAAAGTTGTTGCTCTGCATCTCACAGGTTCAGCATATGATACCTTACTTACAGCCGGTATTTGCTATCTTAACATTTTTCAGATATAGGGTTTGGGTTAAGGTTCTTGTTACATTGTACTTTATTGGAATGACTTTTAATACAATAGACTCAATGATCATGAAACTGACCCGGCTTTTGTTCCCTATGTGCTCACCAAATATATTCTTTGGGAGGTATACAACAGAATTGTTTAGCAATTACACATCTCTTTTCACCTCCTCAGGTAGTCAACCTGTGAAGGAAACACTCTTTTATGCTCCCAGTCCCCCCACCAGACCATTTACAGCATCATTTGAGAATTTTGAAGGTTCTGAATGGCCTTTAGATACCCTTGAGACCTGCCTGCTGGCTGTGATGGGGATCACTACGTTGGCATGCATACCGAGTATGTTTTACCCATGACCATCTCATCTGGACCCAAGAGCTATGCAGTCAGGTTTGGGCCTTGTCTAGGGTTAGATAACAATATAGGAGGACCAAGAGATTTTTCCTGAGGCTGGATAGTCATGAGTGGCAGGGTGTGTGGGATAGTATGGGCAAGAATCTAGGCCAGTGGGCCCCTCCAGTGCTTTGGAACTTCACCACTGAACAAGTGCAAAATACAGAAAAATTAGTGAAACACTTAAAGGAGGTGTGTTGCCATTCTGGTCACACCAGAGATGGGCAAATCATGGCAACGTGCTGGGATTTGGCCTATGCTTACAGAGCCCTGTTTAACACCATCCAGCACCTTCAAAAGGAAAAAAATGCCCCTGGATCTGAGGGCAGAGTAACGGACGCACAGCTACTCCAGCTCCAAGCATAGCAGTTACACCACCCCCAGGGACAAGTACAATACCTACTCAAACTTCAACAGTAATGGGCAGCGCAGCTACTCCAGCTCCAAGTACAGCAGCTACACCATCACCAGCGACAAGTACAGCCACTACTCAAACCCCAGTGACAAGTACAGCAGCTACCCAAACCACAGTGATAATCACTACAGCTAAACCAGAGGACCAACTTGCACCAATACTGGCTGCCCCTGTACGCAAGAGGAAAAGCAAAAACAAGCCAAGTAAGACAAACCAAGATGAAGAAACAACGTAGACACTGCATGGGACAGCATCTGACCAGGAGTCAACATCACACAGTGAAGAAGAAGAAGAAGAGGTGATTTCCTGATCTCGGACCTCAACTGAGCTACAGAATATGTGAAAAGATTTTACTCGTCAGCCAGGGGAGCACATCATCACCTGGCTGCTCCAATGCTGGGACAATGGTGCCGACGGTCATAAACTAGACGGTAGTGAAGCCAAACAGTGGGATCACTTGCTAGGGAAGGGGGAATTGACAATTCAATTGCAATTGCAAGAGTGAAACACTCCCTCAGCCTCTGGGGGCGGCTTTTGGCAGCTACGAAAGAAAGTTTTCCATACAAGTATGATGTTATGAGTCGTTTGACCAAGTGGACTACTCTAGAAAAGGGTATCCAGTCTCTGAGGGAATCAGCCATTGTAGAGATGATCTATAATATCAAGCCGAATAACAGGATATAACATAGATCTAGATGAAGTCGAATGTACATGACTCATGTGGCGAAATTTACACAGAATGCACCCTCATCATATGCCCATTCATTAGTAACAGTAACCTGGAATGACATAATACCACCAACAGTGGATGAAATGATTCATAAACTCCAAGAGTTCAAAGACAATCTCACCCCTTCCATCATCTCAGCTGTGGAAAAGCTGCCCCAGGACCTCAAACAATTGAGAGACAATCTATCCAGCTCCTCACGTGTACCAACACATATATCAGCTATTAACAAAAGGCGTCTTACTGTTTGAGAGAGAGGATACAGAAAGTATACACTGTGTGTGATTCTTCTCCCCATTTCCCCCTCCACCCCTCAGAGTGTAGGGGAAGAAAGAGGGGGGAGTGAGCAAACTGTGTGATTTACGGCTTAAACCATGACATATGTAAGACCTAATTCCATTCTCAAATGATCAGGTGTCTGCTACCAAGATGGGGAACAATGCAGATGGTGCCTGAATAAGTCTAGGGAGGTGAAGTCACTCCATTCACTCAGCCTCGACAAGTCATGAGCTGCAGCCTCCTATCAAATGTGTTTACTGAAATATTAGGGAATGATCCATATGTCTAATGCTCTTGTGCTGGAGATCTGGTAATTGGCATATGGCGTAACTTGGAGAGTGGCTTTAAGTCTGGAAACTTCAGAGCAAATATCTCTGGAGTTACCTACTTTACACTTTAGAGCAATGTGCATCAGCCCCTTCAAACCTATATTCAACTGGAAACTGGCTACTTTTAAGTTGATACATGTGTCAAGTGAAAGAGAAGTATCAACATAAAAAAAAAAAAATTGCTGTGTTCAGAGACATCAGAGTTATTGTCACATTCCTACAGGGCTATGTTTATAAATCTATGAATAGTTTATATTTAGCAACATACACAGCTTCAAAATTTATATAAACCTGCACTACTACTGCAGCAATCTACTTCACTATTCAGTACTGTACACAAAAGATCTCACAGATTTTGGAGAGGCTCTGTTACACTAAGGCTTATTATCTCTAATGTTCAAAGGCTTGCAGCTTCACTGGACAACAAGTCAGCTGTTCTCCATGGGCAAGGTAGCACCATGTTGCCTTATTAATTATGTTTCTTATTTTTTGTGTTTTGTGAAACAAAAATCTTAGTAGAAATTCTTTGAGAGGAAGTTTGGACTACTTCGTAGTTTGCTACAAAAGCCTAGAGTCCAATTATACTCCTGGGGAGAAAAACATGTATTATAAGCTTCAGTTGCAGGACAGCAGTGTTTAACCAAGAGCAGTTCTTACTGTATCATCTCGATGTGATTAATACTTACGCAACTTTTAGACAGGATTGGGATTTTCACTGTAGGAGCGGAACTGTTTTAATGATCCAACCTGAGGATAATATCCTGCAGGGAACTCCAGATCTGCCTCTGGAGCTATGTTTATTATGTACTTTACCTTTGACTAGAACCAGAGTCATCAAAACATGTTTTTCATGTGAATTAGCACCACACCATTACTATGTTTCGAATACAAAATGACTGGTTCTTGCAACTTCAGAGCAATTACAGCATGCCTGTTGCAAACATAATGAGCAATGTCCTGGGTAGCTTTTAATGGATCTTGCATGGGTTTAGCAGACAACCAGAACACACTGACTAACCACACTGACTAGAAAATTTTGACAAATAATATCCACACATACACCTAAGAAGCAAAAACTTTTAGAAGATTGCATGGTTTTGCTTTTTCTTCATCCAAACTCATAAAGCAGATGTGCAATTGATCCACAGAAATGTCATGATCAGACAAGCTGGAAGAATAAAAACTTCCTTGGCATGAGGACATACTGGGAGGTCTTCAGAGTGTTTTTTTTTTTTCCTTCAAAAAAATTACTTCAACAAAATCTTTTTTCAAAAGGGAAGGATTCAGGAGTCAGTCTAAAAAGAAAGGCATAAATTCAGATATCCTGAAAATCTCTTAAAATTAAAAAGGGCAAATGTTATTTATGTTACTCCGCTGCTAGAGTTGGGAAATTAAAATCATAAACCTCACTGCTGCTATCATTGGGCAGTGGGGGAGTCATCCAATTTTAGTAATGCTTCTTGTAAATAAGTGCATGTTTGTTTGGGCCCAACAGAGCTAGTTGCATTCACAGGAGCAGTGGAACAAAGGGACTACATTCTGTGGGAACTCTCCAGTTTGGAAACTGTTGCAAAGCGGCCTAGAAATGAAGGACAGGGTATGTCAGTCAGGGAAATGTCTTTAGCTGAGGACTCTTCAGTAACAAAAAACCTACCATACAGGACTGAAAAAAAAAAAAAAAAAAAGATTGTGTAATCCCTATTCACCATTACTCCTATTCATTCATCCATGATGATGGTGGATTGTGTGTATTGCTCTTCTCAGCAACTCATCACAGATGACCAGTTATGAAAGAGCTCTGTTCACTGCTGCAAGCCACACAGTTGTCTGGATCATAAATGAAGACAAGAACAAGCTTCAAAATCCCAGAAGCTAGAGGAGATAAACCTGTAGCATGACAGACCACAAGGGTAAAGATTTACTGGCACAGCAACAGAAACGTGCAGAAAGTGATAAAAATTAAGGTAGGAGTGATGCTGCCCCTTGGTTTGTAAGAAAAGTCATATCCTTCATTTTTTAAACTGACAGGTTAGGACATATCTTTCTGCATGCCAATTTGTTTTGTTTAATGTTGTTTTTATTTTTTTTCTCCTGCTGTTTTTAAGACAGTAAGGTATGAAAAATGGAAGTTACGTAAGAAAACACATCTTATCACAGCTCCTACAGCATTTCTGCCAAACAGATTTTACAGCCTAAAGCAGTGCTGAAAATCTAGAAGGGACCATCTACATTAATACAGAAAAACTGAGCAATTCCTGCAAAAAAAAAAAAAAAAAACACAAATCCTCCATAAACTGTAACAGATGTTTTTAGGACAATAAACCTAGCTGACCTTAATCAAAGATAACATCCTGCCATATCCATGATAAATGGTAGGTCAGGATCACTGTATTCTTGTATTATCTGGTCATTCTGTATTTCTTTTCATCTGGCCGAGAAAAGGACACCAATATTTTACCATGCTACTTACAAACAACTAGTTTGTACATTGTGTGAATGATGTGCGCTGCAACAAGTAAACGTAATAATAAAATGGGGAATGTAGACAAGAGTAAATCACTGTGTTTTATCAGAATCTACGTACAACATATTTATCACTTGCTGGCCTGTGCATCCACTTCTTTTACTTATGTACAGTTTCCAAAACTGACACTTTTGTATGCAAAAATACAAGAATTCTCCTTATTCTGTCAAGAATACTTGCCTCGTCATGAAACCAGAGCAAGCTCATGAATCTTAAAATTGTTATTAATTTTTGTGAGTGGTTTTGGGGGCATCAGAGAATGGGTTTTTTTCTTCACAAATTTTGAATTAATTTAATTTTTATTTTACATTTTTTTATTAATACAATTACAGTGTCATTGTGCTTTTTTTCTTTTGAAGGAATCTATTGCAACTGCTTGTTTGAACTCTGCACTTTTTTTATGTGTCTGGTTGTTTTCAGAGCAACAAGTTATATTAGTAATGCTCTCGTCTACAAAGGAATAAATCCTTTAAGAAAAAAAAAAAAGGAGTCCTGAACTAGTAGTTTAACAGATAAAGAGTCTGTATATTAGAACACACAAGAGTCTTATCCAGCTATCAACAAATACAGTCTGACCCACTAATGCTTTATGCAGTTCTGGTGAAACTATAGCACAGGATGTCTAGGGTTTCCTTTGCTTCACATCACCAAGAAACAAGTGAAATAGGAACTGAATTCCACCCTAGTGATAGCAAGTTCCTCCTTTAACTAAATCAATATTGTCTTCATTAATTGAATCTGAAAAAACAAAAAAGACTACTCTTTCCATAAAGAATGCTGACTCTTCAGCCTACTAATAATTCATTTTTTTTTAAAATCAGAAAACTGTAGTCCTGTCAGCCCATCAACTGATTAACATTGATTCATGGACACCACTGAACATAAGCTAAAAATACTATATTAGAACTTATTAAAACATCAGCAAGGTATATTTCCATTACTGTGATATTTAAAGTTTTAAAGCAGCACAAAGCTACCTAGGCCCCCAAACCATGGCTCTGTCTTCACCATGCATGGATCCTGAAATATATTTGCAGCTTACGTGCTAAAGATGACATTATGGGATATGTTCATAGAATCGCAGAATCATAGCATAGTTAGGGTTGCATCTTGCAGTACTTGCATAGATTTTGGTAAATCGTTTTCATACTCTCCTACTCTCCAAGATGGGTCACTGAGCTGGAAATGCCCCAAGAGAAATGTGGGTTTCTGACCATATGACTAAATAAACATACTGAAATGTTACAAAATCTTTCTGGAAGTTTTGAAGAAAACAAGGACAAAAGAGAATCAATACATTCTAAACACTCCTTTTAGAGCTTCTCTACTACAAAAATAACAGTAAAAGACTAGTAAGGCTTTCAGGAGGATTTTTTTACTGAGCACTGAATTTAGTAAGCTCTGGCTTGTGTAGGGGTATGGAAAAGAGGCAAGATACTGCAGAAAACTTTGACAGAGTCAGGGACAAGCCAAGATGTTTACCAGAGGGTTTGGTATCTCTATTATTATAACCTCTCAGCATGCTCCCTCTGCTTATCCGTAGACTTCAGGGCTGCTGCACAGCTTCAGCTTACTTCGCAAAGACCTCTGTGAGGCAGCAATTAAGTGACTCTTGGAAAAGTTCAGCAAAAGATACAGAAGACAAAGGTTTGAAAAGGAAAATCCACAATCACTAAGAGAATACATTTTTTTCTATGTCCCCTACAAGGTAAAAATGGCATGAACTGATTGCTTTTTTAAGTATTTATCTCTACCTTCACATTGTACCTTCCAGTGTATGTGCTTGTGTGGCTCTGGCTGTCTATGATGAGATTACACCTTGCTCTGAAGGCCAGCAATTGTCAGCAACCAGTAGTGTCACACTTGCAGCCCATCTCCAGAAAAGACAGGGCCTCTACCTACCTGAGGCTCATGTTTGATGGATTTATCAAAATAAATCTTAAGAAAATGCCGTGATCGTTCAGGAACTGTGTTACTCTGAGTAATCTGTCTGCTCTGTGAAGAATTTTTAGGTCAGGACCAATATCATCTTGATATTACATTGGTCTCAGTCCTAAGTGAAGCTAAGTTCACAATCTGTTTTGTCATTAGATTGGCACAGATTTCTGGATCCTCCTTCGCATCTATTATTACAAAATCTCTTCGTCATGCACAAAGAGCTAAAGTTTGAGAAAACTTTTCTAAGAAGCACTTAAGCATAAGGCTATTAGATGATTTCTGCACATAATGCTTTTTCAAATAAAGTTGAATTTTGGTCCTTTTCATTAACCAAAATATAACAAAACCCAACAACTAAAAAAAAAAACAAACCCTAAAACAAACAAACAAACAAACAAAAACCAAACAACAGAAGAAATCTGAACTTCATAATGTCTCATTTTGAAGACAGCTCAATTTGAAGACAGCTCCTGGTTTTGTGCTTATTTACAATTGCAGTTCTAATTGTGACTTTGACTGTAATCTGTAATGCAGTCTGCAACTTTTGCAAATTGCCATCTTATGTGTGCTAATTAATTGTTAAAGACATAATATCCTTTATGTATTTTATCTTTCTTGCTTAGGCATTGAAATGCTAAATCTTTCTTTTAGTTATTTAAATTTAAAAAGCACCTTATAATTTCAAGACATTTAACCCCACTAACACAACAGAATATCCTCTGTATAGTTTATGATAAAAATTATTACTTTGAAAGTGAATTTCTTTGACAGTGAATTCCAATTAAAATGGTACAAAAACCAACCATGTAAGATTTTCTTAGACAGGCTCTTAAAAAGGTATTTCT
Source organism: Forpus xanthops (assembly GCA_032466535.1). Classification (NCBI taxonomy): domain Eukaryota; kingdom Metazoa; phylum Chordata; class Aves; order Psittaciformes; family Psittacidae; genus Forpus; species Forpus xanthops. The sequence goes on from JASSUY010020170.1 coordinate 20,529, forward strand.
GTTGTCAGACTCATCTTTCTCAATTTCACACAGCACAGGAAGTCCAAAGACTTTCCAAGCATACTCCCCCAGCTTTCATACAGAGTGGGGTGGCATTACCTATTGTACAGAGAAAAGTTGGTTTTACAGAGGATGAAACAGAAGAACTAAAGGTTTAACAGAGATTAATTTAGTTTCCATTCTAGCAAGGAATCTGCTGAAAACACAGCTAAGTAGAGCACCTACCTCCTCCATTCCCAAAAGTAAATTGGCCATTGATCTTGTATGCACATAATGTTCTTGAGTAGCACCTCAAAGCACCATATGATGTCTTTAAATCATACAGCAATTTGTATGATAGTTTAAAGGTCACTATGTCTAAAAAAGACAAACTTATAAATTACTTTTAAAACCACTGCAAAAGTAGCTATTTACTGCAGTTCTGTAAAGCAGTGTCTTTGCAAGCACTTAAGTAGTCTTCTTCCCATGCTACCCATACATAACCAATTATACACAGTAGGAGTGATGTGCACGCCTGAAAGGAAAAAAGTCCCTGAATGTGAATTTCACAGGAGAACCAGTACTGAAGCGAAGTGGACAGAAAGGTGATGAATGGATCATGCTGTGTTTCCTATAATACATGAATCCAAAGGTTGTTTTGCAAGAACAGAACCAGGATGAAAATTGTCCACTTTTCATGCTCTCTTCAAAAGCTGATTCAATTGTTTATTTGACTTCTAAATGAGGTCCTGTGTGCTTCTTTAAATATCATATGTACAAGACATAATGAAAGACAATAAAATTTGTCTGTTAATATACCAAACCAACTTACTGTAGTGTAAAAGATACCATTGACAGTTTTAAGTAGACAGTGACAGAAATAATTTTTCTAAGACACTTTTTCTGTGAATTCCTGCAAGAACATTAATTTCTTCGGCACTAAATGGCACCTTAAACACTCAAACACCAGACTGCATCACAGAACTCCTCATGTACAAACACATGAAGAATCTCTCAATGGCATAAAGAAATCAGTAATAGACAATAGCAGAACCAAGCTGGTTTTTACAAAACATGCCAGTTATCACTTATTCCAGTCACCTGGTAATAGATCTGACAGAAGGAGGCACAGAAAGAAAAGCTCTACTAAATCTCTCATACAGTCTACAGAAAGTATCACTACAAAAAAATCTTCCCTTACAATTGTTTTGATCCTGTAAGAGATTAGGTGCAGCATGCAGGGAAAATAAGAACAAGGTTTCTACATTTCAGTGCAGTGTGACAGGCAAAGCAGTACCACTACAGCTGGACATCTGGCACAGTGGGATGTTGAAACCATTCGCACATTCAGACCCTTTCAATACTGAGTGCAAAGCAACTGAGCTGTAGTATGGCTACTGGCAATTAGTGTTGCTTCTGCATCTCAAAAGATACTAGCTGTAGCGCGATTCAGTCCTCAGGTCTCCTGGGAACTGAAAGGATGATAGCAACTTCCAAGGATTTTATACTCTGGCTTTGCATCAAATTACAGCAAAACTGAACCACTTCCAATAATCTGGGAAGGAAAATTCCATGTCTTTTTTGTTTATTTGTTTATTGTTTCCACTTGCTTCCAAAAAGATCAAAATAGACAAAAAAACCAAAATCTGAAGAATCCCTTCAAAACTAAGAAATTTAAAAGATGTATTCCAAAACATTAAAATGTGTAATGTCTGACAGCTTTTTTTATTTTTTTGACACAAAAGTCTACTGCAGTTGACCTGCTTTTGTGAAGTATTTTGATTTCAATAGAGCTGCATTATACAGCAGAGCTTTCACACCCCCAAAATTTGCAGATTTCTTCCATCTGTCTCTCACTTAGCCAAGTTAAGCATTTAAATTTTATTCATTTCTCATCTTCAGCTCATTAAACAAGTGATTCTCATTTTTGCATTACCCACTGCCAATCTATTTATCTCTTGCCATGTGATAGTGCATGGGTACACAGTTTGCCAGATGTGTTTTCGGCACGATACCGCACCTTGGCCCAATAAATACAGCAATACATGCAAAACATTTGCATTTCTGCAAACTTCTTTATAAACAAATATAAACAAGGGTCCAGGTCACATCTACCACTCCCAAACAAATCTACTGTTTTGTGAGCACTGCAGATGGCACAGTAAAGGAGAAGCCCCAGTGAATTAAGTTCCACATGTATTGTCCACTGCTACCCCTTGCTCTGTAGTTTGGTAATGCCTTTAATTCCCTCCCTGCTATTAATCAATCTGATCAAACTGCCACCACAGATCTTAGCACAAATTGCTATGCTTTTCAGATAACCACTGAAACTGAAGGTACAATTTCTCATGTTTCCCCAACCACTGCGAGTGTGCAAGGATTCTTCCTTGGAGGAAATATCAGTCATCAACTACAGAAGGACTCAGATTTTTACTAACAGCACATGCCATACGAATGTGTCATTCACTGCTGCTAACAGTAGTTTGGGATTCTTGGGTATCTCAACTTGCTGTTGAGCAGCAGAAAACAAAAGTCATTACACTTTCTCCCCTACCATCACAAGCTTGTTAAGAATTCACAGGAAGCATATAAAGTTAAGGACACCTCTGATACACAGAAGATGAATGACTAATGCACAGTGAATCATAGAAGTAATGGTTGGAACAAACCTCCTGCAGCCATCTAATCTAACCTTCCACTCAAAGCAAGGACTATCACTAACATGAGATGACATCAGCTGTGTCCATGTTTAGCTAGCTAGAACATCTCCAGGGACCAGCAAAAAACCAAAATAAATAAACCTGACGGATATCAAAACCATCTGATACTTCATAGTTAAGAAAAGGACAAAATGTAGAAAGCATAATAATACACATTAATAATAAATATTATACAATCACATTTGAAACAGCATTGCCAACATCTAAATTTAGGCTACTTGATCACCAGATCACCTGAAACCCATCCATGCTAAAAACATGTCTAGAACTGGCAGATGTCATGGAGGGAGGTGGAGCATGTTCAAGAAAATGACAAAAGTAATGAGAAGACTGGGTGAATTAGGTATTGTAAGACAACACATACCTCTTTGCATCTGGGTCATATGGTTTTAAACTATATGAGTATAAATACATTCCTTACTGTAGAATAAAGATGCGACAAAAGCATCTTGAAGTAGTGTGAGCAGACCTTCGTTTCATTACCTTCAGAAATAATCCATCTTATGGAATACACTCTGATATAGCTACACCAGCACTTTGTGCATACAACCAGGATAACAAAAAGTTCAGTCTAGAGGTACATTATCCTTTAATCTGCCTGGAAAATACTTCTGGAAATGAAAGGGACTATTTCTGTATTTCAGTCCACAGAAATTCATCCAGATGGGAGAAGGAAAGACACCATAAGCAGGACTTTTAGCTTGTCATGTGTCTTCTCTTTGCAGCAAGATTATGCGTGTGCAATTGCTCTTATACACAATTCTCAGAGATGTTTTATTTGTTCATAGGTTAATCTGTAGCAAGATAGGAAGAAAACGGAACCCAACAGCAAGCTGTCTGGTGGCTACAGATACTCTCAGAAAAAACTAAGTAAGTTGGCGGACATACATTTGATAGTGAATTGTAGAACCAGTGTAGAAAAATGCTTCATGAAAAGGTGAATAAAAGAGTTTTGAAGATGATAAAAAAATGGAGCTTATTCGAAAAATTTAAAGCATGTTACTGATAATTTTTCATATTTACACAAGGATCTAAGTGTTGCATCTTGCAAAAGGTTATGTGAACCAGAGGGTTATGTATGAGTTAGGAGACTGGAGTATCTTCAAGAGCCGAGCAGCCAATAACTATTGGAATGGTCACTGTAGTTGGCAGGATCTGCTTGATTCAGAAGTCTTCAAAGCAACTTTTATTTAATTCTGTTTGTTCTATTTTGTTCATACTGCTGATGAGAAAAAAAGTCTTCAGCTCAGCCTTCCACCTAGAATTCCAGCTCATTAGCCATATTAAAAAAGAGTGGGTGGCCATTCCATTTCCCAGCATGCAGGTGTCTCCTCCTACATGGCTTTTAGGATAACAGCTTCTTCAGAGGACAAGCCTTGTGAGAGGACAGTGAAGCACCCATTGGGCTGCAAGGACAATTTCTTTCAGCTAGGATCATGAAGCATCAGCAAGGCTTGCCTGGGTGAAAGCCTGTAAGGCAGCTGGTGATCCTGTCCTATCATTAGACCAAAGATCCCTGCTTCCAGAGGAAGAAAACCCAGCATGATTTGAATCAAAAGCATGTATTTTAAAGTGAGTAAATAGAAGAAACTTTCAAATAATAAAACAGAACCTAGTAACATCACGAGCAACTGTCTTGAATGTGTTAGCACATAGCCTATACTATTATTTTTTACAGCATTTTAAAGCGTATTCCATTTTCTTCTGCTTAGAATAGAAATCTTAATCACAGGACTGGGGAGTGCCGATCATATGATATCTGCAAAACTGCAGCCATGCTCTTCTGAATGACCTCCTAGTTTTAAAAAAACTCTTTTAAATAGATATTAAATCATCCTTAAGAAATGCTAATGCTAACCAATATAAATGAAGAGCTGTCCTGAAGATGCTGAATTGTAATGACATTTCATTTACATCTACAAATGAAATGCTTTTCTCCTCTCTAAGCTTAAGTGTTATTATGCCTGATTACATTTTCAGATATTTTTTTCCCTCTTTTGTTCCCCTATTGGACTGCCTTCTTTACAAACAGGTTTAAGCAAAACCAGTTAACATTTCCATCACGTGGACACTCATCTCACTTAATTGCATAGAGTTCAAACATTTCTGAGATTACTAAAATGTATATGGCTTTGCTTAGTAATTCAAACTTCCTTGATCTGCCTGAGCACAGCCTAAGACACAATAGTGGTTTTGTTCTGTACTTTTAACAAAGATAAAAAATTGGACGGATTTAGGTCAAACAAAAAAGAGCATGCAAAAATGCTGTAGAGTTACAATTCATCTGCAACAGTAAAAACATATCCTCATTAATTATAAACTTCATGAATACCAACTCAAAGATAAAGTCAGTTATCACAGCATTATATTATTTGCAATATTTTTCCTCAAAATAGTACCTCACTATTCTTGGTGCCTAAACCTGCAGTGGAATTTCCTGTTTATCTTACCTCACTCATATTTTTCTTTTCCTCTTTGTCACAGTGAGAAGTGAATTGTGGTGCTCTGAAGATGCCCTATTTTCTGCTGGCAATTATGAGGTTGACTCTAAGCATCAGGAGTTATATACTGAATATATTTATCCATTCCTGTTCCATTACTTTATTGTCAACATGTAGTTATTTTCCAAAGTATTTTAACAGCAAAATATCACTGCATATGCCAACTTTTATACTGGTTCTCCCACAGAACATTTTCCTATTCAAAACTGGTCAGCCCATGACAAGTACACACATTCCATCATACAATTTTTTTTACACTTAACCATACAAATGATGGTGAAATTGAAGCTCTTTTCTTACCTTCCAGATTACAAAAAAAAAAAAGGAAAGAAAAGGAAAGAGGGAAAGGGGAAGAGGGAAAGGAAAAAGGAGGAAGAGGGAAGAGGGAAGGAGAGGGAAGGAGAGGGAAGGAGAGGGAAGGGAAGGGAAGGGAAGGGAAGGGAAGGGAAGGGAAGGGAAGGGAAGGGAAGGGAAGGGAAGGGAAGGGAAGAGAAGGGGAAGGGAAGGGGAAGGGGAACACTGATCCCTGCTTGTGTTCATATTTTGCTAAAAATTCTATGTGCAAATCAAACCAAAGTGGAAAGAAAACTGTTTATTCAGAAGCTTTTTTTTCATTGAAAACAGCAGCAGTGTTTTTTCAAGAAGAGCTATTATAAGAACAGAAAAGAGCTTCCTGCTCTGTGCAGTACCTGTAAATCATACAACCCCTAGACATGTCTCTGGGCAGCCAGTTTGCCAGGAAGTGGCACATGAAACAGAGCAGGAGTTAAGAAACTGCATGGCTTATCAGCTCAGGAGCCAGACTGGGGTTAGTGTCCTGCTGTGGCCATAGACAGGCAGCTGAAGATGCAGAACTGAGAGCACACCAGAGCAAGAGGAGCCAGCAGCAAGGCTTCTGCTCTAGGGTAAACTGCAGGACAGAAGAGCTACTGATGTTACATGTGGTGGGAAGAATTGCTTTCACCAGGTTGGTGATGACTGTGTTACAGAGGAGACCCTTTGTCTCTGCTCCTTGTGAGACAGTGAGTGCTGAAAAATCAAAACTCACCTCTTGCCCCCATTACCCAAATGCACTGATCGAGGGACCAACCTTACTCCAACTGGCCAGTGAAAACATGACTAGTTAATGTTCTGGCTATAGCATAAACTGTACCAACCTGTAATTCCATGTTCTAGTAAAAGAAAATACATAAAAAATAGAAATATGCTTCAGTTAAATTCACTGAACATTAAGAAGAGGAGCTAAAATGAATTCAGTATTGTTCCCTGCCCTCTCTTAAAATAATCTTCAGTTCTCCAAAGACCAATTCATGCATTAAGACTGCAGAATGCTCCTAATCAATCCATCTGGTAATATTAATTTCAGGACAAATCAAAAGGCATATAGATTTCATGTTATGCTATATACCTAGCAAATTTAGGTTGCTAGTGGTTACAGAAAAAGTACTAAAACCCTTAGATAGGAAGGTGCTGTCATTAACTGTACTGCACTGTGATGCTTCTGAATTTCACTGATGAGTTAAGACTCCCCCAGAATGGCAGCAGATGAAAAAATGCTCTAAATAAGAGTAAAAATCATCAGCAAGCAAAGAGGTGATGAAGAATTAAAGGGGAGCAATGCTTAACATTCATTTTTTTTCAGCAGATTGCTAAACTTTCAGAGAAAGTACAGAATTGCATCTCCTAAATTGGTCAACAGCTCTATCTTACGGTGTTTCACAGAAGCTTGCTTCAAGAAAAGGCCATGCTTTCTACATCATTTAAAGCACAGGACATTAGTAATAACTTGAGCACAGTGGTCAGGAAGAATGAGTTTGATAAAACTTGTCAAAGGTTCAAAGAACTATCCAGCAGTTAACTTCTGAATTCTTGAGAAACAGGATACGAACTTCCTCTTAAACTCTTAGTTCCAGTGTATAGTTTTCAGCATGTCTCACAAGATGAAAAAAGGAAAAAGAAAATTTAATGAAAAATACATGAAAGTGGTATCACAAAGTTGGCATACCCTATCTGGGTGTATTCACCAGGGGAGTCAAAGCAGACTGACACAAAGGTATTATTAGCTAGCTTCATGAACAAGGTTAGTGAATCAGCTCATTTATCATTACACTGTTCTAGCCTCTGGTTCACCTGAAATACTGTTTTCCAGGATGAATCACTCAACCTGAAGTATCACTTCATAGTACTCAGATGATCATAAATCTGCTCTGTAGCAAAAGCTGATCCTTAACCAACAAACCCAGCATATGTAACTGATACTGTCACTAACACCCTCCCCCCCAAAAAAAGGCAATAAAAGCATTATTACATGTAAAAATAATTGAGAAAAATCTTTTAAAATAAAGACACTCTAGATCTTTTCACTTTACCTCAAATATCATTCTTAGTTGCATCTGATCTCCTGCTACATTAATATGCTGTCCACTGCAAAACTTCTTTGGAGCCACTGAAATAGTATCTGGTAGCACAAGATTAATACAGTAGGGATACATGTTGTGAAACCTCAGATGAGGTACCTGACCAGATGTTAAATAAAACTGAATAAGAACCCTAAAAGCCATATCTAACAGCTTTTCTTGAACTGCCAGTAAAATCTACAGTCTCAGCATCACTATCACTGAATTATGCTACTGAGCCAAATGTACACTGAGATCTTAATTTCAGTGCTGGCATGAATTATTCATAGTCCTAAGCGGTGTCCTAATACACTCTGTAACCATTACACCGCCTAAAGATTTGGAATAGTGCAAGAATATGAAAACCAAATATTTCTCCTTTGAACAGAGGGTGGACATATATTCAGGACAGAATAATACCTAACCAGGTGCACAAGGAGAAGTAGGAGCTGTAACAGTAGTACGGAAGATAACGCACAATTGCAGGATGGTTAGTCTGGGAAGAGAAATAACAGCTTATATTGGCATTAGTTCAAATTAGACGCTTCTCAAGATGTTAAAAATGAGAGGTATAAGAACAGAAAAAAAAAATATTATTCAAGCCAATGAATCATTTTGAAATATTTTTAGCAAAAAAAATTGTTGGTTCCCATCACCACCTTTGTTCTGATACAGTTAACAGGACACATACTTGTCGGCTTGACTGAAAGTTTCAGGACTTCACATGCAGTTTCAGTGCATCAAAAACACGAGCTATCTTGATTACAGAGGGCTGAACATGTCAAAGATTAATGTCCTGATGTAAAGAAAAAAAAAAAAAAACTCCAAACAAAACTCAACCCAAAGAAATAATCAAAACGCACTTATATCTTCTATAGGTCACCTCAAAACATATTCAACCAGATGTTTGCTTAGCTATGTTCTGCTTTACGATCCATATTGCCATTTAAAGAAAGACTTGAAGACAAAACCTTTAACCCTTCCCTCCAAAAAAAAGTTTCAGAACTTTGTGCATGCACACTACCGCATGGTGCAAAAACATTCGCTAGTCTTGAAGTTACACTAATTTTTCTTTTTTAAAAATTCTACAAATAATCAAAAGAAAGCATTTATAGATGATAAGTAAATAGGTGAGTAGGTGTTATTTTTATTTACATATGTTTATTTTACCAGGTAGGATAATTTAATGGTTGTCTTGATGCAAAATAAAAATTGCGAAAGCACCAAATGAGAACCAACATGGATTTGATTCACTGAATTATGATTAATAATTTTCTGAATACAATTAGCTATTTTAAAAGACTGTACAGAATGTGTTTAGAGATAAAACTCTACAATGCAAATGTCGAACTAAGGACTTAACTGCTGCCTTTCATCATTAATTTCTCAATTCAGTTTTGTTTCTTTGGTTTCTTAAACTTACTGTTAAGATTTATCTATGTTCTGATACACTATTTATAATCACATAATCAAAGCCATTCCCCCCAAAATCAGAGAATCAATTAGGTTGGAAAAGACCTTTAAGACCATCAAATCCAACCATTAACCTAGCACTGCCAAGTGCAACACTAAACTCTGTCCCTAAGTGCCACATCTACATGTTTTTTAAACACTGCTGGGGATGATGACTCAACCACTTCCTTGGACAGCCTGTTCCCCAGTGCTTGATAACCCTTTTGGTGAGAAAATGCCAGTTACTATTTTATTGCTAAGAAAACTCAGGCATGATGCTCATTCAAAAACAGCCTGTGACAAAAGTAGACTACAGACCAGTAACCGTATCTGCCAAAATTCAGGATCTGAACCATGCAACCACCTCTGGTTATTTATGATGTACTCTCCATCCTCTAAAGAAGCAGCAGCACTGCCTCTATCATAATTCACTCCTAAAGAGTTGTAATGATGAAACATGTAACACAATGGGTTCATAAAGAACTTCACTACAAGTGGGAAGATTCAGTGCTCAGAATGATTAATGTTAATTATCATTGTCAATGACCTTCATTCAATGGATACTGGAACAGCTTACTGAATTGCCTCACTTGACTGAAACACATATATTAGCTGTTGGCTAGAGTGTGCCTTCCCTTTAAATGAAACCAATTTTGGAAGGGGAAAGAAAAAGCTTGTCACTGAAGATGTCCATTGACTTTGTTAATACCTGTATACAAACACACACCGGTTTCAGGGGAGACATACTACATCCCAAACCAAAGCAGGAATTGCAGAAGAACAGCTAGTTGCTGGTGTGTTCATAATCTGAAATGTTAGCATGCTCCTGATGTCACCTGAAAACTTGCAATTGCTCCCATAAATGCTAGGGACCAGCAGCGCTGATTTAGTCTCGAACCTGAATGCAGAACTCCGTGCCTATGTAGGGATTATCATGCAGCAGAAGCATTAACTATATTTTTTCCTATCAGCACTTCAGTGTAGCAGCACAGCTACCCAAATGTTTTTGTAGGTTTAGGATAGAAAACAGGAGAATCATCTCATAAGTACGGAGATTTCAGAAACTTTCTGGAGGAGCAAGAAAAGACTGCAATGACAATCTGTAGACAGGGTTACAGAAAAAATGAGCCACATAAATTCTGACATTACTTTTCTAATTCCTGCATTACATATTGATGGTCAAAGAGAGGCCTCTGAGAACTGAGAAGGGAAATTGGCCAAGAACAGTTCACAGATTTAACAGCCTACAGGAACTGCTTCCATGAAAATCCAATGGATTGATGAAGTGCCACCCTAGAGGGAAGTATCTGCCTCCTGAAGAATTTCCTGGTCTATTTCTGCAGAATAAATCTGTGAAGCATGCTTTCACAGCAGTTGAGACCCTAGTTTGACTGCTTACCTTCATGTCCAGCTTTTCATAAAAGCACACCAGAGTAAGCCCTGATCTTAGACCATGACACATGAAGTGGTTTTAGGTCTTAAGCTCCTTTGAAAACTGACCATGTGCACTTAAACCTTTCAACACACACACAGTGCACACACCTCAGCAGACTAACAGCTTGCTCAAATATCACACCTACTGACTGATCATCACTTCCTGTTTTAAGAAAATTCAGTGGTTTGCATCTCTCACCTCCATTAAGTTACAGTCAAGGTTTATTCCCAGAAGTGATTTCATTGAGGAAGTCCGAGTAGCTGATCAACATTTAAAGGAAGGTATTAACAACCTGAAAAGGAGCCATTCCAAGTGATCAATCTCATCTTCCTCCCCCTACTTTTGCTCACACAGTTAATGAGGTTTTATAAAAAATTATAAGACAAGTCCATAGTGTTTGGTTATTATCGGATTACCTTACCCCAAGAGCATTTCAGAGGTAAGGCATTCTGGTCAGCTGCACAATCTGAATGGCATATCTGCATGCTAATAAGACAAGATATGAATTTATAAAGATCTCCATTTATTTCAGTAGACCTAAACAGCCATCACAAAGCACACGCAAAGCCTGACTCAGACTACAGTACCAAGCATTTCCTGTTTTCCAGTTACGAAATGTTTGACTTCTTAAGACAACTGCAGTCTCATCAGAAATGTTTCCATGCTCTCGAAGAAAAATATAAAAAAAAAAAAAAAAAGAAGAAAAGGAAAGGGAAATCTGACCCTTTCAAACTTTGTGCTTGCCATATTCAGACACTGGAGATGCAAGATATGGGCATGCTACACTGCTGAGCACCTAAACAAAAAGGCTCACTGGCTTGCCCTAGCAAAATTCAGCCAGAATTCAGTACAAAGGCTTGGCTTTTTTAAGTCTGTGTATGGGAAAAAAAAATTTAGGCAATAGTAAATTACATCTTCTAATGTTTGTTTCTGAGTAAAACTAGCTGAATTACTAGTTAAAAGTTTAAGAACCATAATGCTGCGTGAGCATAATTGTCACTTCAGGTTAAACTAAATATTGGGGTTGGTGTTTTATTTTCCTTTGTAGATTTTCATTTTCTGAACCAATCTTTTTCTTATTCTTCCAGTTGATGCAGTCAATAAAATCAACTGCCTGCATTGCTCTACACAATTCTCCATAAAGTTCCTAATGTAAATTGTGCCTCTTGACTAGTTATGATAACCTCAGGCAGGGTAATTGTGCACAATTCTGAATGAATGAAAGTAGGAGAAAGGAGAATACTCTCCAAACACTGCTGGGCAGTAAATAAAGGTGAATCAGTGGTCCCTTCTCTGACAGTATGCCTTCAAAACAAATCCTCCTGCAACACCTGATTAAATATTCCTGTTGCTTTCATTGAGACGGTGGTCTTCTGAGTGGTGCTGCTTCTTTACATAGCTTTCTACTAGCATTCATTGACATAAGTGTGAGCACAATGAGCTCAAAGAATCAAACTCTTGAAAAGATAAACTTTTACCGACCAGACAATCAGATGCTACAGTCATACACACAACTGCAGATCCACACTTCAAACTTCTCATTTCTTTCTCATAAATGTAAGACTGGAAGACCTAACTCAGAAACTCAGAACTATTTCAGGACAATTAGTTTTAGAAGAAATGCAGTTTCAGTTAGCCCCGTGAAAATGTAGTCACATAGGAAACATAGCTCCCAGGAGGAAGCAGTATAAGATCATTAAAGCCTTTAGATGTGTATACATCTTATAATTTTTATATATTTAAGGAATATCTCTGTTTGCATCATAATTTAGAATGTTTCTTCAGCTGTTATTATCATTTGGCTCTGATGCAGCAGCTCTCTGTGGTTTTCAACATGTTTATAGTCCCCAATATTTTTCTCTTGAATGAATGGATCGCTAGATAGCAAAATTAAATTTTCTACCAGTGAATTGCATTCCTATTGTTAATTACCTTTCACAGATCCCTCAGGAGTAGTCCAAAGATGCCTGGGGATCTGTAAGATCACATCTAAAAACTATTATGATTCATGTAACACTTATTATTTATCTTCCCACAGAAATGCTACTTAAGACTTGGCAGGACAAATTAAAACACTCATTTAGCAG